>JXTB01000460.1:173386-199610 GCA_002914805.1 Parasponia andersonii
CCAATTCTTGCAGTAATCATAAATGGCCTAATATATCTTGGAGCTAACTTTCCTTTTAACTCCATATCTAGTAACTCCGCTCCTCGGTGTGACCTTTAGAAACACTTTGTCACCAACGTCAAACTCTACTTCTCGTCTCAAAGGATCTGCATAATTCTTTTGATGACTCTAAACAACCTTAAGTCTTTCTCTTATCATGTTGATCCTGTCAATAGTCTCTTATATTAATTCTAGCCTAAGAGTAACTCGCTCCTCTGCGTCAGCCCAACACAAGAACGACCTACATGGTCTACCATATGATACCTTATATAGAGCCATACCCAAACTGGTTTGGTAGCTGTTATTATATGCAAACTCCACTAATGACAAATGATCATCCCAGCTTCTACCAAAGTCCAGTATACATGAGCGAAGCATATCCTCTAGAATCTGAATTGTTCTCTTAGATTGGCTATCTATCTATGGGTGATGAGCTGTACTAAGATTTAGTTCTGTTCCCAAAGCTTTCTGTAAAGCTCTCCAGAACTTGGATGGATCTCTATCAGAAACAATGCTGGATGGCACTCCATGTAAACAAACAATGTGATCCACATAAAGATGACTACGTCTGTTGAGAGAAAAGTCAATTCGAATTGGTATAAAATGAGCAGTTTTAGTCATTCGATCAACAATTACCCAAATTGCATCATTTTTTCTTTGAGTTCTCGGCAATCCAGTTACAAAATCCATAGTGATCTTATCCCATTTCCACTCTGGAATAGGCAATGGCTGAAGTAATCCAGCTGGTCTTTGATGTTTTGCTTTTACTTGTTGATAGATTATACACTTAGCCACAAAAGTAGCTATGTCTCGTTTCATGCCTTTCCACCAATACTGTCTCTTTAAATCATGGTACATCTTAGTACTACTGGAATGTATTGCAAATTTAGATTTGTAAGCTTCAGTCAAGATAGTCTCTCGAAGGTATGGATTATTAGCTACAACTAACTTTCCATTATATAGTATAAATCCTTCTCTATTAGTACTCCAACTATCTAGTTGTTCACCATTCTGAAGTTGGCTCCAGATTTTCTTTAATTCTTGATCTTTCCATTAACTTTGTTGAGCCATCAGAAGAAGTAAAGGAGTAGCCACTACATTACTAACACAAGCATTATTGTTTCTCTCAGAATACTCCAAATTACAATCACCAATAGTGACTGAATTTTTCCACTCTTCAAGTATCAAAGAAGTAAGTATACCATGAGATTTACTGCTCAAGGCATCTGCTACCACATTTGCCTTTCCAGGATAATACTGAAGATTGAAGTCATAATCCTCTATATATTTAATCTATCTCCTCTGTCTCAAATTCAAGTCTCATTGACTGAAGAGATATTTCAAACTCTTATGATCAGAGTAAATATCAAACTTAACACCATACGAGTAACATCTCCAGATCTTGAGAGCAAATATTACAGCCGCTAATTCTAGATCATGAGCAGGATAGTTCTTTTCATGAGGTTTCAATTAACGAGAAGCATAAGCGACAATCAGGCCATTTTGCATGAAAACACATCCCAATCCCAGACCAAAAGCGTCTATGTACACCACATATGGTTCACTACTATCAGGGACAATCAGAATAGGTGCGGTTGTCAGTTTTTCCTTCAATTTCATGAATGATGTCTCACACTCGTCATTCCAAGCAAACTTGACATCTTTCCTCATTAACTTGGTTAAAGGCAAAGCAATACTTGAGAAGTTTTCTACAAAATGACGATAATAACTAGCTAGACCAAGGAAACTCTGTACCTTAGTAACATTTCTCGGTCTTTCGTATCCTAGAATAGACTTTATCTTAGGCGGATCAACTGAGATACAATTTTCAGAAATCACATGGCCCAAGAATTTAACTTCTTTCATCCATAAATCACATTTCGATCTCTTGGCATATAACTGATGATCTCTCAAAGTCTGAAGCACGGTCCTTAAATGTTCAGTATGTTCTTCTCGAGCCTTAGAATAAATCAAAATGTCATCAATAAACACAACCACGAATCTATCAAAATATGGCCTGAAGATTCTGTTCATAAGTGTAGGTGCATTCGTCAATTCGAAAGGCATAACCAGAAACTCGAAATGACCATATTGAGTCCTGAATGCAGTTTTCGGTATGTCTTCTTTACGAATCTTCAGTTGGTGATACCCAGATCTCAGGTCTATCTTTGAAAAGAATTTGGATCCACTGAGTTGGTCAAACAACTCGTCAACTCTTGGCAAATGATATTTGTTCTTTATTGTAAGCTGGTTTAGCTTTCTGTAGTCCACACAAAGTCTGAGTGTATCATCAGCTTTCTTGGCAAAGAGAAATGGAGCACCCCAAGGTGAGGTACTACTCCTGATGAATCCTTTTGACAATAGGTCATCTAGTTGTTCCCTTAATTCAATCATCTCTGTAGGGGCCATTCGATAAGCGGGGATAGAAACTAGTTGAGTTCCAGAAACTAAGTCAATACAAAATTCAACCTCTCTGTCAGGTGGTAATCCAGGTAAATCCTCTAGAAAAACATCAGGAAATTCACTAACCACTGATATCCATGGGTATTTATCAGTAGTTCCTATCTCTCTATCAATAGTGAATAGGCTTCCATAACATTCCAATTTCTTTCTCCCACCAATACTTGCTCTCAGGAGAGGACTGAGGCTTATTGGATTCAAACCAGCTTGATACACAACTAAGTAACCCTCTTCAGTATGAAGAGTCACCTTTCTTCTATGACAATCCACTATTGCTCTATATTTGGACAACCAGTCCATACCAAGAATCACATCAAATTGGTTCATAGGTATCACAATCAAATTAACTAATCACTCACATCCATCAATGACGATAGAACAAGAGTTGAATATAGTAGACATACCATTGACATTTCCCAAAGGAGTATCAAGATTCAAAGCAGGATCAAAGATTTCAAATTTTAAACCCAACATATTAGCAAATGACACAGATATAAAGGAATGTGATGCACCGGTATCAAATAACACATGAGCCCAAGAGTGATAAAGTAAGATCATACCATCAACCACTCTAGTTCCAAGCTGATCATATCCCTCTATCCCGGTGACTGCATAGGTTTGAGCTTTCCCCTTTCCTTTATTTCTTCTGCCTCTACCTGGATGACTACTGCTAGACCCAGGAGTACTACTGTGGAACTGTCCATAACCTCCTTGTGTTCCAGATACCTGAGGTGTCTGGCGTCCTGTGGTGAAGGTAGAACCCTGAGGACGATATTGGTGCTGAACAGGAGAGTTAAAAGTCAGAGCTGAGCTCTGGAAATGAGCAGGCCTAATTTGCTGACTAGGGATGGGCATTGAAGTTGCTTGACTCCCTTGTGGTCCTCGGTGGTCAGTGAAGGAGTCTGCAAAAGCTAGGGGCAATTTCTTCTAAAATGGCCCTATTGTCCACAATAGTGGCAGGAATACGGAGTAAAATGCCCACATCCTGTTGAAACAAAACTACCACTGCATCCACTGCTCTGTGAACCCTATCCTTGCCATCGTCCCATTTTCATTTTTCGGTCTGTACCTTTTCCCTTATATCCACCAGTAGTTCCTCTATCACAAATCAGTGTAGCTTCAATTCTCTGAGTTGTACCATAAGCCTTGATAAGGGTAGTAATTGGAAACGGCTCATGTCTGGTGCAAATCTCTGACCTTAAGTTGGTTCTAAAATGAACTACTTGCAGTCTCGAATGGTTTCCCAATGTATGAGCATACTGGGAGAGTTCTACAAACCTCGTATAGTATTCATCAACAGTCATATTACCTTGGCACAAGATATTGTACTGTTTCAGCATTTCATTAATATGGTCGTCATTCGCATATTGTCCTCTGAACAGTTCATCAAATTGTTCCCAAGTCATAGTGGTGGTGTTATGAGTCAACTTAATAGTGTTCCACCAATGATCAGCAGCATCCTGAAGTAAGTACATTGAAAAGCCCACTTTAAATTCTGCTGGTACTGCCAGGCTATCAAATTTCTTCTGAACTTCCCTTAGCAATCTCAGTGCAGTTGCAGGATCGTGTTCACCATAAAAGTTTGGTGGGTTCAGCTTAGTAAAATTCCTGAAGCTTATAGATCGGTCATTTTCAGCAATTGGCCTTGTCATAAGACCAGGTATCCTCTGCATAGCTTGTTGAAGAGCATTAATAATATTAAAGGCATGAGGGTCTTATTGTGGAGGAACATCTTGTTCTCTCTCAGGTTGAGACACTCTTCTTCTTGGAGGCATTTTCTTGATCTGTATTTCAATATGTCCAAAGTATTAGTAAGATGATGATTTTGTACGACTTATGTAAAAGAAATGTCCAATCTAGTTTAATTAGTGACACACTCCATGTATTTTAAATTAAAATTGAGCTCTGATACCAAATTTTCTATCACCACCCGAGGCCAGGGTCAATGGTAGAATGGGTATTTCATAAATTAGAAATACCAAAAAAAACTAAATAAAAGACTCAATTCATTCAAAATTTTGCCCCGAGGTCTCTAACCTTTCAAAACTAGCCTAATTTTAATTGAAAATAAAATCCCACAGTTATGCGTCACTCATTGAACATAGACTATAATTAAAATAATTGTTTAATAGTCGTACATCACAGATCATCTCACACTTAAAACATAGACATAAGTAATACAAACCGTGTCCAGATTTCATATTCTAATTCTAAAGTTCAATGAAATCCAAATTCCTACTGAAATTTAAATATTTCACAAGTCTGTAGGAATTTACCAAATTATAAATAACTAGCTGTTCTGCAAATGCCTCGATCTAACTCTTCTGATCCAAATTACACTGAGTACCACCCGAGGGGAAGAAAGGGGGTGAGCAAATGCCCAGTAGAGAATCGATTTCAAGTTCTTATATATATATATCATATGCTCATGATAAAAACCCTGCATGGTTAGTATTTCATTCAAAATAGTTCACAAAACTCAAGTGGAAATCGTAGTCCAACGGTTCAAGCATTCCAAACCATTGTAAAACATCCATCAAAACCAGTATATATCTACTCAAACCGTCATACAACCATGTATACAATTATGACGTCCGAAGTGTCCTGGTGGATTACTCGTAAGTCTGAGCCACCTAAAGAGGTACCGTAAGTCCGATCACCCAATGTAGGGCATCATAAATGTGTGAATGTATGCAAATGTTTTATAAATGACATAATAAAGATATGCACCATTTTCACAGAATCTCAAAATAACCATGCAGTATTCTTTAATCAAATCACTTCTAGTCCTCAAAACTGGGTTCTTAAACTATTTTGGATTTTCTAAAAATTTCGGCATTACAACAGCTATTTTCTATCAAAACCCAAAAATCTAATTTCCTGCACAAATCAATCCAAAACAGTATATATAACACGCCAACCAGTGTGACGTGTCTCCTAGGCAGTTTATATCTCAATTCAGGTCAAAAATGGACAAAAATACAATTTTTATAAATTATTTCACGAAATTCTATACTTATTAAAAATATGTAAAATTCATAAATTAAATTAATTTTAGAATCAAGTAATCGAATCCCTACCTCGATCGAGCGTCCAACTAGTATTACAAGGCTATGGAGAAAGTTTGGCGTCGTTTGGGTGTCGTTTGGAAGAGCGGACGTCGTTTTCGAAACTTTGGTTCCTTGGCATGAAAATTTGATTTTTCAAACAGAGCTTCAATTCATGAAATAGACTTCACCACTGAATTCATAGCACCTAAAAACCCTAGGTTAGACATATAATTTGCCAAGTTTGGATGCGAGCCCAATGGCACGCAAATTGAGGCAAATCTGAGCCGTCCGACCTCGTTTTTCAGGCCTGTTTCAGAACATAGTCAATATATATCTCATTTTTCACAATTTTCAATGTAGATTCCAGAAATGATATTAGTTTTAAAATCTAACGACCCGAACGAAAAGTCAATTTCCAAACCATTTTCACACAAAACTATCCAGCGAAATAAAAATCAAACGGAGCAAAATTAAGACACGAGATACCTACCATCAGGTGCCCGTGGGGAGACGAGTCCACAGCGACCAATTTCATGGCGAACGGTGGCCGGAATCGGCTCCAGTGAGGAAAAAAATCCGCGGCGTTTTTTGTGTTTTTCTGGTGATCGGCGGCTCTGACGGGGTTGGTTCTGCCGGCGGAAGGTTCATCCGGCAGCTGGGCGTCGACGCCAGTTGGTGGGACGGCTCAACGAAGCTTCGCCAGAAATTGGGTGTTGGGTTTTTCTCCGAGGACCAAATCGAAAAAGAATGGGAAAATACGAGGATTTATGGGAAATTTTCGTAACTGTAGTGCCGCGTGTCAACTTCTGGTTAATTGAGCACTGTTTGTCTTATTTCCACTTTGACCTAGTTTTCTAAAAATCTTCTCAAAAATACCCTTGAATAATTACATTTTGACCCCAATTTTTAAACTTTTCTTACATTTTTGCCCAAATAAACCTAGACCCAAATTCGTCCAAATTCTTTTTTTTTTTTGGGTCAAAAGACCAATTTGCCCTTACAATTTTTTATGGGATTTCACAGTTTGGGTCGTTGATAAGCCCAGTCGTCTTCTTGTACAGCCCTAGACATGACATGTATTGACATATTGTACTTAAATCGAACATTTGTACAAAAATTTGTTCACCAAATTATTTTGCAATTGTATGATGAATTTTATAGTATAAATAGTGATAAAGGTTGTCGTAGCTATCGGGATCAGAATTGAATTTTTACTAAATATTATAATTAAAATAATCCTAATTTATTATGACAAGTCAAACTAAATAAACTAAAAACTACATAATATCAAGTAAGGGCTACATTATTACTCTATACAAAATATTTAATTCATAATGAAAAGAAATAAACACAAAAAATTATTTCTGAACATCATGAAATTAAGATAGTAAGGAAAAAAAAAACTGAATGAATCTCTGGATCTTGCGTCTTCTCCTTCTCATCTCCTTGCTATCTCTCTTAGGTTCGGAGCAAAAAGTCCTCCAAAAACATGCCCCCAATTTATAAAATTGTCGAATCAGTGTTAAAATCGTAATAAAATTGAACTTTGGTAGTCTGGAACTTCCAAAGTAGCATTACAACGGTAAAAGATGGTGCAGGGCGCTTAAGTCTTGGCTAATTTCCCTTTTTGTTTCCTGTTCATTTCTCTTTCTTTTTCTTTCTTTTCCAATCTTTTTCAAAAAGCGAATCCATCTCAAATTTCGAGTGTGGCAGAATTAGGTGTGCTCGGTATGAACCACATGCTAGTTGGTTGACATAAAAAGCTAAAATCGAGTACTAACGTGGCATATTCTAAATGAAGGAAAAGAACTGACATACATGAGCACGCTGCATAGGATTTGACGGTGGAAAGAGAACCCACCTCCTGACTTTTCTGTAGCCTACCACTCGCTCGTCTAGCCATGTGTAAGCCACGTGCCTAGCAGATGATATTTGGGCTCGATCCGACGTTAATCAATGCGTCTTTTTCTCCTTTTTTTCACACACGACTGGATTTCCGAATTTCTCCTTTTTTTTTTTGCCCTTTCTTTTTAAATTCAAAACAAAACAAATTGGATTATCTCAAACCAATTTTTCATCCCATTAATGTAACTTAAATTAAATTAAACACGTAATTCTAATAAAGAAATAAAATAACGAAAAATTAATAAAACCTAATTTGACATAAAATAACTTAAATAATT
Source organism: Parasponia andersonii (assembly GCA_002914805.1). Taxonomy (NCBI): domain Eukaryota; kingdom Viridiplantae; phylum Streptophyta; class Magnoliopsida; order Rosales; family Cannabaceae; genus Trema; species Trema andersonii. The sequence goes on from JXTB01000460.1 coordinate 181,119, forward strand.
TAAAATACTAAACTTAAAATACTTGAAGACACTACTAAAAATGTGTACTGTCACGGCACGTGTACGGAAGCGCAGTGATAATTGATGAACTATCAAATTGCTTAACAAGCGCTGTGATAAACGGAGAAATACCACGGCGCCTAAAAAACGCCGTGGTATAGAATCTTTAACGGCGCCTAATGAACGCCGTTGAATATAACTTTCACGGCGCCTATAAGGCGCTGTGACACACATGTACCACGGTGTTTTTTAGGCGCTGTGCTATTTAATTTTAACGGCGCCCATTAGGCACCATGATATACTTTTCTCAGCACTCATATGGCGCCGAGGTAGGGGCCGTATATAAAGGACCCAAAAAAACGAGGCCATGTCACTTTTCCCTCTTACTTTTCTCACCATTTTCCCTCTTCACTTTCAGCCGCGGCCAGTGCCCTTCTACCATTTTTACCATTTTTTCTGGTAAACAAGGTATGTTTAAGTTTTTAAGCTCGTTTTTGTCACTAAAATTAGATTACTCATTGTCTTAACCATGATTTTGACCAATTATTTTGTAGAAATTTCATGTTTTAGGTTATATTTGAAAGAGTTTATATTTGTTTATGCTTAACGAGTATCTGATCTCCGCCTTTCAATTGTGTGTTCCAGAGCTTGAGAAATTATTTATTGATAATGAAATTAACACACTTTTAACTAAAGATGACTTTATTTGACGGCATCATTTGAATATAACTGCTGAGTGTTGGTGTCGTGTGAAAGGGACTTTACATACATTGCATTTTAGGGATATTATAGTTTGATACAAAATGTAGATATTTCTGGCTACTTCAAGTCTCCAAATATGATGTTTTTGATTTTTTTTTCCTCTTTCTTCCTGAAAGTATGATGGTTTGACATGTTGGGAAGCCTTTTTTAAGTAGGAGTACTGTTCAAAAAAAACCACCAAATCATGAAAATCGTCTAATTCAGTTCAAACCGTCCAATTCATGTTAGGTTATGCTTTTTAATTTCCATCCTTAGTGTCAATTAAACCAAATTTATGCAATTTTAATTGAATATTGTGTAGTTTTTTAGAAATTTACATATTCAATGTTTAATTTAAAGTATTATGGATTATAGATGTTTAATTTAATTTATCATTTTAATTTGCGTATAGGTTTTAGTAGAAGTTAGAGTACTGAGATTACTTGTGAATTAGCAAACTGAGCAAACTGAGGTATGTTTTCTCAAATTTTTTTCTTTTATTGATTTATGCATGTCACTTTCACATTGGTTTTATCTTATTATTTTGGAAAATTTAAACTAGATGAGATATGATATCATATAGGAAATTGTATGTTGTGGTGACATGATGATATTATAATTGTGTGGGATTGGTTGAGTTTATTATTTGTGTTGCTATTATTTTGTTATATGTTATATTTGGTTGATTGACAAATTGTTTATAACAAATGAGACTATTTAAGAATAAATTAAGTTCTGAATTTGGTAGTACTTAGAAATATAAGAATAATTTGAAATGAGTGTTAATTTATAATTGGTGATTTAGTTAATCAATTGGTTAATGCTAGAAATAGGGGAGATTATGTACAATTTTTTATGGTACTCAATTGAATTAGTTAGTTTTTTTATATCAGTTGTTTATTTTTTATTTTTTTTTTCAATTGTGCTTAGAATGGATAAGGAATGGATATTGGCGGATAGACTATCGACTGAATATAGAAAGGGAGTTTATAGCTTTTTGGAGTTTGCTATTGAAAATGTCAAAGATTCCAATTTAATTCCATGTCCGTGTATTAAATGTAGAAATTTGCAAAAGATAGGTGTTAAAAAGATAAAAGAACACTTATATTTCAATGGAATAGATCAAAGTTATAAACAATGAATTTGGCATGGTGAAAAGGCTCCAATTACCGGATGTTCGTCAAAGAAGAGTATAAGAGATGATTATGAGTTAGATTTAAATAATGATCTTTTTGAAATGATTGATGATGCACAATATGAAATAGATATGGATCCTATTAAGTTTCAATCATTGCTTAATGATGCTGAGAAACCGATCTATCCGGATTGTACGAAATTTACAAAGCTGTCTGCATTATTGAAATTGTATAATTTAAAAGCAAGACATGGATGGAGTAATAAGAGTTTTTCATACTTGTTAGCTTTACTACGAGAGATATTGCCAAATGATAATGAGATACCACCTTCCTTTTATGAGACTAAAAATACTTTATGCTCATTAGTTATGCAATATGAGAAAATTCACGCTTGCCCAAATGATTGTAATTTATATCGAAAAAAATTTAAAGATACAATTTGTTGTCCAGTATGTGGTGAGCCTAGGTGGCAACAGAATAAGAATTCTAAAGAGGTAAAAGTTGGAACCCCTGCTAAGGTTTTGTGGTATATTCCTCTAATTCCTCATTTTACCCGTCTATTCCGAAATCGTGAGCATGCTAAAGATCTAATATGGCATGCGAATGAGAGGATAGAAGATGGTAAACTTAGACATCCAGCCAATTCACCAGCTTGGAAAACAATAGATTACAAATGACCTTCTTTTGGAAGTGATCCAAGGAATCTTCTTCTTCGTCTATCTGCGGATGTATTAATCCTCATACAACTCTAAGTAGCAAATACAGTTGTTGGCCTGTAATGCTTGTAATCTATAATCTTCCTCCATGGTTGTATATGAAAAGAAAGTTTACACTTCTTACAATGTTAATATCAAGACCTAGACAACCTGGTAATGACATTCATGTATATTTAGCTCCATTGATTGATGAATTGAACAGTTTGTGGAATGATGGTGTGAAAGCCTATGATGCATATAAGGATGAAGATTTTACTCTTAAGGCTATGTTACTATGGACAATCAATGACTTCACTGCATATGAGAATTTGTCTGGGTTTTCCACTAAATGATATAAAGCATGTCCTATTTGTGATGAGAAAACAAGTTGTCAGTTCTTAAAACATACTAGAAAATTGAGTTATATGAGCCATAGAAGATTTTTACCTCGCAAACATGTATACAGAAATTGGAAAAAAGTATTTAATGGTTCTCAAAAATTTGAATTGGCACCACAACCTTTAACTGAGACACAGATACTAGAAACAATCTCTAAGCTCGAATTTATGCTTGGAAAGATTAAAATAAATGATATCAGTAAGAAAAGAAAAAGATGCAGTAATATGAAGGTTGTAAAAACCCTAAAGAGTTATTGGAATAAGAAATCTATATTCTTTGAGTTGGAGTATTGACAATATTTACTTCTAAGACATAACTTAGATGTCATGCATATTGAGAAGAACATATGTGATAGTATAATTGGAACTTTATTAAATATTCCAGGGAAGAATATGGAGAGTATTGGTACCCGTATGGATCTTGTTGACATGGGTGTTCGAAAAGAGTTAGCTCCTAAAGTGAGGGAGAAGCGAACATATTTACCCCCTGCTTGCTTCACATTGAAAATGAAGAAAAATATTAATTGTGTCAATCTTTATTTAATGTGAAGGTTCTTGAAGGCTATTCTTCTAATATTAGAACATTAGTAGATATGAACAATTTGAAACTAGTTGGACTTAAATCTCATGATTGTCATACACTAATGCAACATCTGCTACCTATAGCGATCAGGTCCGTATTACCTAAAAATGTTCGATATGCAATCACCAGATTATGCTTATTTTTTAATGGAATTTGTTCTAAGGTGGTCGATGTATCCAAGTTAAACGAACTACAACGTGAACTTGTTGTAACATTGTGCATGTTGGAGCAGTTTTTTCCTCCTAGTTTTTTTGATATAATGATACATCTTACTGTACATTTGGTTAGAGAAGTGAAGTTATGTGGTCCTGTTTATTTGAGATGGATGTATCCATTTGAGAGATACATGAAAATTCTAAAAAGATATGTTAGAAATCAAAGCCGGCCAGAAGGATGCATTGTAGAATGTTATATCGCAGTAGAAGCTGTTGAGTTTTGTTATGAGTATTTGGCAAATGTAGAAGCTATCGGAGTACCCACATCTTCACATATTAATAAAAGCGTAAGTGGTGGTGTCGTGTGTACAGTTAAACGAGAATAACTAGACCAAGCATATCGTTTTGTGTTACAAAATATAGCTGAAGTCCAACCTTTCATCGAGTAAGTTTTATTGTGAATTAGATTCGTATTGATTGAATGTTGAATTCTTTAATAATAATGGTTTACTATGGGGATGATTTGTTAAAGGGAACATATAAACTGGATCAAAACACAATTCTCAATGAAATCAAAAAGAGAGAAGTGGATCCATGATGAACATCATCGAACTTTTATTAGTTGGCTTCGCGAACGGGTAATTCCAATTAGTTGTTACAATTAATAGTTTGATTTCATTTTTTCCCTATTTTAGTGTATGAGTACTAATATGTTGGGTTTTCTAATTGTTAATTTTGCATTTTGAATAGATTGTAGTTGAAATGAACAAGGTAACACATAATCTATCTGANAATTGTGTCAATCTTTATTTAATGTGAAGGTTCTTGAAGGCTATTCTTCTAATATTAGAACATTAGTAGATATGAACAATTTGAAACTAGTTGGACTTAAATCTCATGATTGTCATACACTAATGCAACATCTGCTACCTATAGCGATCAGGTCCGTATTACCTAAAAATGTTCGATATGCAATCACCAGATTATGCTTATTTTTTAATGGAATTTGTTCTAAGGTGGTCGATGTATCCAAGTTAAACGAACTACAATGTGAACTTGTTGTAACATTGTGCATGTTGGAGCAGTTTTTTCCTCCTAGTTTTTTTGATATAATGATACATCTTACTGTACATTTGGTTAGAGAAGTGAAGTTATGTGGTCCTGTTTATTTGAGATGGATGTATCCATTTGAGAGATACATGAAAATTCTAAAAAGATATGTTAGAAATCAAAGCCGGCCAGAAGGATGCATTGTAGAATGTTATATCGCAGTAGAAGCTGTTGAGTTTTGTTATGAGTATTTGGCAAATGTAGAAGCTATCGGAGTACCCACATCTTCACATATTAATAAAAGCGTAAGTGGTGGTGTCGTGTGTACAGTTAAACGAGAATAACTAGACCAAGCATATCGTTTTGTGTTACAAAATATAGCTGAAGTCCAACCTTTCATCGAGTAAGTTTTATTGTGAATTAGATTCGTATTGATTGAATGTTGAATTCTTTAATAATAATGGTTTACTATGGGGATGATTTGTTAAAGGGAACATATAAACTGGATCAAAACACAATTCTCAATGAAATCAAAAAGAGAGAAGTGGATCCATGATGAACATCATCGAACTTTTATTAGTTGGCTTCGCGAACGGGTAATTCCAATTAGTTGTTACAATTAATAGTTTGATTTCATTTTTTCCCTATTTTAGTGTATGAGTACTAATATGTTGGGTTTTCTAATTGTTAATTTTGCATTTTGAATAGATTGTAGTTGAAATGAACAAGGTAACACATAATCTATCTGATACATTGAAATGGATATCATGTAGACCTTCATTAGATGTAATTAAGTATAATGCTTATCAAGTTAACAGTGTTCATTTTTGCACAAGAGACCGCGACGACATAAGAACAATCCAAAATAGTGGGGCAAGTATTGTTGCAAAAACCATACAGTTTTCAAGTTCGAAGGATAAAAACTCAATAGAGGGTGATATGGTATACTATGGCATTATCGAGGAAATTTGAGACTTGATTTTGTCACATTTCGGTTCCCGGTATTTATGTGTCAATGGGTGGAGAGTAACCATGGGGTTAGAGAAGATGAGTTAGGCTTCACTTAAGTTGATCTAAACCGGATAGGTCATAAGAATGATCCATTTATATTGGTAACACAAGCAAAACAAGTATTTTACGTCAATGATCCACTTGATGCTTGATGGTCGATTGTTCTTGCCCGAAAGAATATCAAAATTTAGGAGTTGAAGATGAGAACGAAATACTTGTTGCTCATGAAATATTCTCAAAAGGAGTTTCGGTGGAGGCTTTGATAGAAGACGTTAATGAAGGTGATTTTACATGTTTATGAGATGATGGTGAAGGTATTTGGATTGATAATCAAAGAAAGAAACCAATGAGGTATAAATCAAATAAGTTATATATTTTAGTTTCATTTTTATGTCTTTATGGATTGATGTTTTATTTTTTAAAATATATTATCTCTTATGTTTACATGCTTATTATTTTCTATCTTAATTTTTTATCTACATTTGTGGTTTTATTATTTAACAGGTAATTATTGACATAGAAAATGAAAGTGCAGATGATGTTTATCAATTTACACCATCACAAAGTAGTCAAAGAGAAAGAAAACACAAAAAGAAATCAAGAGAAACGACTCAAATGAAGGAGTTGATTATAAAAACAAGTGATAACAAAAAAGAAGTTGTCGCGTACAATGAATGGGGACAACCAACTGGGGATGAAAGTAAAAATTTGGCGAGCTTTTGTGGCCTTATAGTTCGTCGCAAGATCCCAATAAATATTGATAACTGGATGCTTGTACCAACAGACCTAAAAGATGAGCTCTGGCATATAATATTGGTATGAACATGAATATTTTTATTTCATATTTATTAGAATATATATTTGGTATTAACATTATTTCTTTTACATTGTAGGAAACATTTGTATTAGACTACAAAACAAAAAAAGAAACTTTAAAAAGTTGTGGGAAAATGTGGAGAGATTTTAAGTCTAGGATTACAACTGAACTGATTTATGAGTATAGACATACTTGTCGAGAGTTATTAGAGCACCTTCCAGCATCATATGCACCGTGGATTGAACCTCAAATTTGGGATGAGTTTTTAAGAAAAGATTAAGTGCAGAATGGGAAGAAGCTAGGAAAGTATAACAGGGAAGAGCAACGCAAAATAAATATCCATATCGTATGTCTCGCTTGGTTTATGCTGGAGTAGAAGCTAAGATTGAAAAAGACGAAGGCCGATGTGGTATTGATAGATTCGAGCCATAGAGTAGAGGACGTATCTCTAAAAAAGGAGGCCATACTGAGGTAATCAAAGCAGTAGTTGATAGAATTATAAGTTGCTTATTACAACATATTGATTTTATTAATTTGTAATTTTGTTAAAAGTATAGCATAGTCTAATGTTCAATTCTGTACATGTTTTGTAGGAAGATTATAATCAACAATTCCAAGAGGGAAATGTCGAGATAGACGGTTCTAATGATATCTTAATAATGGCTTTAGGCACTCCTGAATATTCTGGACGTGTACGGGGAATAGGATTTCACGTTAGCCACAAACAATATTTTCATCAATCTGCTCCAACAAAGAAGCAATAATCATTTGATTTGAAACAATGGCAAGATGAACAAACATGCAAGATGCAACAAATGCTTAAAGAACAAGAAGAACTGTGACATCCCCCTCTTCCCACACACGTACGTAAGGATATTTGTATAAATATTTAGTGAGATCGGGAGACGCTACTTGACTTAGAACTGATAAAACAAGAGAAAATTAAAACTTTTGACTTTCTAGAGAGAGAAAGAAAAACTCCACTCATTTTTACATATAGTATAATTTATACATACATACATACTCCTAAAGTGGACCTCTCATAAAAATATACATAATGTACACACACTTAAAACAGATACAAAATTCTCAGTCAGGAAACCACAGCAACAAAATTCTCATATACACAAGCCGCGGTCGGAAAGTCAGTGCTCCTCCTCTTAACTCACATATGAGCAGTATCATCTGCAATGTAAGAATATTTGTGAGTATAAAACTCAGTAAGTAACGAGTGCAAATGCAACGTGCATATTCTAGAAAACAAATAATGGTATGATTGGGATCCCTGTGTATTTTGTATTATCTGACAAGACCGTGAATCGCATACTGAGCCACTCAGATAACTAATAACTAATCATAAGTCGTCGTATGGAGGTCTCGAGTCTCAAATACATTTCAAACCCCTCTGTGTACTACAGAGGTCCTCCACATACTGCTATCAGAGTGTTCTTTTAAAGAACTAAATATTGTCCCGGAAGGAACCTAATAATGTCCCTGAAGGAACCAGATAATGTTCCCGAAGGAACCAGATAATTGGGCGCTAGCCTGCCACACCCTATTCATTAATACTCGTCAGGCAATATAAATACACCACATGTTCATGCCTCATGTATTCAGAATAATAGATTTAGATATTTAAGCTTTAGGCATAATAGAATTACAAATACAACTTTTCATATAATTCAAGGATTCCATAAGTTCACAGAACAAATAATTTCTTACATTGCAGGTGTAACGTTACTTATCTTATGTCCGACAGAAAAGATAGTGAAATGGGTCAGTATCCTCTGTGGTGAGGTGTGTGAAAGACCTGATATCAATTTCATTACTAGAATGATTACTATAATGTAAAATGCTTAAAGAAAGCAACCACAAGCATAAATCACAACTTTCACAAAATCAGGAAATTTAATCACAAAATGAACCAAAATGGCACTTACTTTCATAAAAACCAGTCTATTTACTTATAAATAGTATCATTTGGTTTTAAAAATATTTGGACAGAACCTCCCCTATTTTTAGGACATTCCCACATGATTAAAATCATGGTTTAAGATCTGCAATAATAATCCACAAGCCAATTCCCACATATACACCTCAAAGAGGATCATTTAGAACAACCTAGGTGCACTTGAATTCCTTTCGATTTAAATAAAGTTTAAAACCACTTTTACACTTGTATATCATCATAATCAGCCAGTAAATCGGTGTAATCTACATAAAAGGATCAATGTCTTACACATTCCAAGTAATGATATCAAATTACAAGTATAGACAATTTATTCCAACAATGAAAATACTTGAATCCACATATAGCAAACTTTGGGGTTTTAAGTCTCACTTTAATCCTCCAATTAAATTCTATGTTTCTAACCATATATAAGGTTTTCTAGGACCTTTATTCATCAAATAAAAGCTTTGATTTAAGGGTTAATGTAATAGAAATAAATTACCAATTCCAAATTCCATAAAATCCTCACCTTGACTAGTTTGAACCTTTGTTGAAGCTCTTGCCTTCTTCTTCTACAAAACTGATTTCTATGGCTTAGAAATTGATCTTAGGACTCAAGAGGACCTAGAGGAATCATTATTTAAGTGGTATCGAGTGGAGAATTGAAATAATAAAACAAAACCTAGGAAGGAGAATTAGTAGAATTACCTTGACTAGTTTGGACCTATCTTGCTTTCTTGAGCTCCAAATTGAGTTCTACCATTTGGAAACTCTTGGAAATGGTTAATGGGAGCTGAGAGAAGTCTAAAAATTAGTGGGAGAGTTTCAGGTTGTGGCTGGAGAGAAAGGAGAAGAAAATGACCAGATTTGGTCCAAAAGTGATACTTAATAACTAAGAAATGGCATAACTTAAGTTCTAAGGGATATTTTGGGAATTTTACACCTTACTTTCCATGTGTCCAGCTATAAAACATCCTTAGCATACTCACCACATTGCTGGTCCATCCTATACACCCAATTGTAGACCAAAATGGTGAAGCCTAGCTTAAGAAGTGAAAACTAGTCATACTTTGACCTGTAATCCCATATGGTCAATCTTATTGTAATCTAATGAAATCTAGCCCCATAAACAATCATTAAACATAAAAATAAGTCAATTAGACTCCAATTAATAATGCAAACAAAGTATCAATGCCTAATTATTAGAGTGCACAAAGATGACATTACGCGATTAAGCTTAATCTAAGCTAGCTTAGTGTAATTAAACACAGTTCAGTACAATAACTGCCACCTCGTGCTTACCTGAAACCAACATTTTGGAAAATGATAGAAATGGTTTCTACACATTAAATAAAAGCTATTTGACATGTTAAACGCACAGTGAATTTAGCTCTGAAAAGCGTGAAAAATGCATTTTACCGAAAAACTACTATTTGACTAAGTTATCAACAGATATGATTTTAATGCATGTTCGTATAGTATTACTATTCATAAATGTATTTTTTTGTTCCTTTCACACACCAAGCTCTCTCTCTCTGAGGGTACTGAGCATTTACACTGTATGGGAGCACTTCCACAAATATTAGTACAATAATATAGATCATTTAACAATCAGAATGAGTAATTTACCATGAAATTGATACTAGTTGCTTGATATGTCTATTATGCAATATGAATATGTTTATTATTGGCTTATTATGTATGTGAGAATCTTGGGCATCACAAGAATGGTTCAAAGAAGAAATTGCTAAGATTCAAGCAGGACAACAAAGTAATGTTGGTAGTTCTAATACAACTCCTTCATGGCTAGAAGCTCAAAGGGAAGAAGTGCAACCACAAGAGATACATGTAAATCCAATGGTGGCTGTAGGTATATCTTCACGACTCAAAAAAGTATGTTTATATGAGTTTCTTTCCTAACATATTGATTAACTACTTGTATATATAAATTGTGTTTGATTTTCTATATTATAGAATCGACCATACAAGCTTGTAGTGGGGTCTCGTGATAACATAGTTGCTTTAGGACATATACAAGAGTCAACCTCATCAACTATTATTCACGGCAGAGAATTGGGGGAGAATAATTTTTGTGTATCAGTAGAGGTTGTTCTTGATGCTACAGCCCTAATTCCTATTCCAAATCCAGATGATGATACAAGGTTGGTAGGTGACGCACTTGGATCGCATCTTGTATGGCCTAAGATGCTTGTCATCTTTGAAGATAATTTGTTATGCAGACCCATTTTCCAAATAAATTCATCCTTTATTGAATTCTAATGTGAATTATTAACTTGTTTGTTAACATTTCCTCATTTATTTGGATTCTAGAAGTTTAATGATATAAATAGGTATCAAACAGGGAAGAATAAATCTTTACAACCACAGCCACCTCAAACACAAGAAAGAGTATATCCACAAAGAAATAAAGCAAAATCTATTACACAAACACAGTTTAAATTTGTTGATGGTGCACTAGCTTCTATAAAATTACTATTGAATACCATTCAAGGAGTAGATAAAGGTGTTGTTGTTAATGTTCCCTTTGATGAAGAAATGTTTGGAGAAGCTTTTTGTTTGCCCGTATTCAAAGAAGATATAATTGAGTTTTGCACATTACAAAAGATTGGGGCTGTGCCTATTACGTTATAAATGAGGTAAGAAGTTTATTTTTTTAATATATATAGAACTTCATATATATACATGTATCTATAGTTGGCAATTATATAATACAACACTTAATTCACATTGCTTTTTGTACTTGTAGGCATTTACACCATTTAGTAACCCAATATGGCTATTAAGCTAGGTATATGTTCATGGATCCGAGTGCAGTTGCTACAGAGGGTGGTCCACGTGAGAATCGTGCTATAAGTTTAGCAATCCGGATGTTATCCATGGAGAATAAACATTAATTTCTAATTACACCTTGGAATCATGGGTAAGATTTTAAACTTAACAAATTGTCATATGATCAACTACTTCCTATATGAAGTTAATTGTTACATATTAATAATCTTTATCATCAATTTTATGAGTAGGGACCATTGGATGTTGCTTATCATTTATCCTCTTAAAGATTATGCATGGTTTCTAGATCCTCTCGGCTTAGCTCTCCGTAAAGAAATTGGTTTAACAATGATCGAGTAAGTTCTCTAATAGTTATTTTATCATAGTTTAGTTTCTTATGATATTTTTACTTATGGTTGCTATTGCTAACCTTTTATTATTGTGTTTGTGCATTTCCAATTCAAAATGCATTCAAGATATATAATGTAGAAAAAGGGAAGAAAGGAAGATCAAATGGTCCGGTTTATAAGTTAATAAAGGTACTAAATTTGAATTAATAACACTTGTTAGGTGGAAGATTAATTAAAATTACTTATGTTTAATTTATGCTTATGTATAGTGCCCAAGACAACCGACAAATATTGAGTGCGGATTCTACATATGTAAATTTATGAAAGAAGTCATTGAACAAGTCAATGTTAAATCATTTACCACAATGGTATATAACTATATGTTTTATTAGTTCTATTCTAATTTATAGTTTGATTGATAGCTTTCTAACAAATAAGGTGGTTGAATTTGCAGTTTAATGGACAAAATTTCTATACAAAGGATAATATCAACGGACTTCTTGAAGAGTGGGTCGAAGAACTAATACAATTTCTCATTTGAGGTTCTTAATCTTTGTTTATTTGTGGTATATGTAGTTTTTGATGATCTTGTTAGTTTGGCTTAGAAAACTAATGTATATATAGACTATATGGATTATTATATTAATTTAATATTACTATGTAAATATATATTTATACTCCATTTTATTTCAAATATTTGGTATATGTAATGCATTTGGATTACATTTATAAAATTTCAGGGGGTAGTATAGACAAATACGTTACAAACACCCCCTGGAAATTATCTACCAATGCGCCGTGAAAGGCATCTTCCACAGCACCTGTTAAGCACCGTGGAAGATATCTTTCACAGCGCCTAATAGGCACCTTGATAGACCTTCCACGGCGCCTTATAAGCGCCTTTGTAACCAAGCCCTATCACGGTACTTGGAACCAAGACGCTTTTGTGGACGCCGTAAAAGGCCTTTCAAGGCACTTATAAAGTGCCTTGAAAGGCATTTTTTGTTGCAGTGAGACACACAAATTTTAAAATTTTCTTATTTTTCTTCCAAAGTTTGTGTTTTTCTCTTAAGCCATTAGCTAGTGGGTGTTTTTGGAATTGATTATGGTTATTGCTTTTATCTTTTAAAATAGGTTAGTGAAAAAATCGAGAGTGAAGAGTGTTTGACAAGTTCCTATATTTGGTCAACAGATTTTAAGAATTGCTACATAACAACTAATTTAAGTAGAATTTAGAAAGTATAGTAATGGTTGTTTATCGAAACTGAATCTACTTTCATAATACAAATTATTTAAAATATCATTTTATAGTTTACCAAACACTTAGATGCTGTTTAAAATATCATTTTATAGTTTACCAAACACTTAGATGCTGTTTTTATACAGCACAACAGTTTTATAGATTAAATTTACTAAATATCTAAATTTTTTTTTTCCATAGTTATTTCTTGCTTACGACGCAACTACAACACAACACAATAATACTAAACTGTCTCATTGTACAATAGGTACAGTATAAAATAGCAATCAGGCCCTTAAAAACACCTCATGTGGATATCACATGACTACTTTTATTAGTAATTTAATATCCATTATCAGATTATGGTTAATTGTCACTAATATTTAAAATAAAAAACTTTATTGCTAAAATTAAAAATTTAGTGGCCACTTTGCTGGTCTATGAAGGACTCTTACGGACAAACATATATACCAAAAGCCCTATATTATGTTTAACTACCAATCCTTTATCACCTTGTAATCTTATTACTCTATTAAAATTATCATGGACGTAGGCAATTCTTAAGCCAAACCATGTAAAGTTTTTTGTGTTATTTATGTTTCTCGCATTCAAGTTTATGTTTAATCACAATATCAATCTATTAAGATTTGTGAGTTGCCTCTTAAGAATAAAATTCAACTACATCCAATACATCTAAGTTAATAAATTCCACTTGTTAATTAGAACGATCTTTAGGACAAACTATTCCTTTGTTTTCTCTAGGATACTAAAACATCTACGAGTTATATCTGCGTACACATCCACGTACATATCCATATATGACATGGGATCGTGGTACTTATCCATAGCTATACATTTATCACACATAACGTGACATCGGGCAGACTCTGTACCACTTATCCATAGCAATATGTCCATCACATATATTTTTCCAGAGTTTAACAATAAAGATTTTTATGAACTATCTTTGACAATAAATTACCCGCAAATTTTGCACACACATACTGTTGGGTATGTGGATATTAATTCAAGAATACCTTTAAGAATAAGTATTCCACCATTTTAGTGGAATAATAATTCCATAGGAATAGCTATTCCTATGCATATGTGTCAAATCAAACATAGGAATAGTCATTCTATTCTAATAGTCATTTTATGGTATCAAACACCACTTAAGATAATATATCATCAACATTATTTTCGACATGGTTAGTCCACTCATGAGAATGATAGGCATGTTAATGAGTTTCTATATATATATGAGGAATATTAGGCATAACAATTTTATGAACTTCTATCTCTGAATTTACTTCTAGAAATTCATTGTCAGTGTCCTCAGTGATTTGTCGTACTTAAAACAATGTCTTAGAAAACTCTCTCGACCGCTCTATTTTTCTGAGGTATGAGATAGTATTTCTACCTATTTCGTGGGAGGTTGCTTAGAGATTGGCTCACAAGTTATTTTATTCGTTTAAAGATTGTCAGTTGACTTCTTAGGACAATACTATATTTTTGCATTATGGAGCGACTCCTAGGTGTTGGAATTAATTATTCTCGAGTTTTTTCTTTCTTTCTTTTTTTATTTTTTTATTCCACACGCAGATTACTTACTGAATGCCTAAAAAGATTGCAATTGCGAACAAATATTTTACAAATTATCATATAATCAACAAAAACGAAGATGAAAAACCAAGACTTTCTTGTTCAATCAGGAGTATCTAGGAGATTCTCCCGAAAGATCAAAACCCATAAGCAAGTGAACAAAAAATGACCATAGACAGCATTGAAGGGTCCTGTGATCAATTAAATGAAAGGTGCCAATAGCACGGGCAATATATGATAAAATCTATAGATGTCAGTATTAATTTGCACCTAAGTTGGAAGAGCTGAATATATACATACTTGAGAATCGCAAACTTTGCTTATATATAAAGATTAAAATCGGGGTCTTAACCAACATTTGGAGAGCACCCGATTCAAAAGGACCAAGAGCATGAGGACCAAAACCGGTCTTAGTCTACTGTCGCAGGAAAATAAAATTTAAAATATCCTATCCCGATTGATATCAACCTCCATAAGCCTTTAATTTGGTTGCCTAATATCTTCTAGCTCAGCACAAATGTCATCCACCTTTTACAAGGATTAGACGACCAATATACTAAACCGATAGTAGATGTATGGGTTTTTCGATTTTCGGTTTCTTGAAAATTGAAAGTGTAATTATGAATAAATGGAGTTTTATTTCTTTGTTACTAAAATAAAACACTTCTTGGAGGTCTCCCCTCAATGTATGTGTTCGGCTTGGATCATGTTAGATACTCGTATTCTTCAATTTTTTTTTTTCCCCAGATACCTGAGCTTGGATAGAAATTTATTTTATAAATTAGATAAAATTGTCCGTTTGACTATGTGCACAACGACATTTGTTAGGAGATATTTAATCTTTCACAATAAAGAAGCAATTTGTGCTGGTTTCGTGCATATCGATAAGATCACGAGTGCACGAGGCATTGGCAAATTCTTAGCCGCCGAAATTGAACTCTTCATTTCTAAAAGTGACATCTCAAAAAGCAAAAAAAAAAAAAAAGAAAGATTGTCCTTAGTTTCTTTTAATATGACTTAATTAAGAATTTTCCCATTACAACTAATTAGTTCGTCACCGAAAACCAAATTTTCTGTTTTTATATGTGTGCGAATATTATATAAAGATAGAGTGACAATTGTGTCGTATGATATTTGACCTAATTAAATCATGTTATTAACAAATTAACTTACATTTCATCTGTTTAACGAAAATGTTGTACAAATTGATCAATCAAAACACATATAAATAGTATAATTATTAGTTTATTTGATTTTTTTAGTTAAGTTTTACTATAGTAAAAGAAACTAGTTAAATAGTTTTATGTTTTTATTTTATTTACAAAATATTCGTGAAAAAATATTTTTTTAAAAAATAATTATTTAATATAATTTATTAAAAAATTGCTTGATCGTATCAATTCGAGTCAATTTCGTATCAACCAAATTAAGCTAAACGTATAGATTTCAAGTAGTATTATCATGTCATGACTTATATTGTCACCCTAATTAAAGGTACCAATCCAATATATATTTTTTTTACCTATCTATAAGTATTGTTTTGCTTAATTAAAATTCATCACGCATGTATTTTTATCAGAAAAGGCAGAGAGAAAGAGAATTAAAAAATATGTATTTAATAGTATTTTTTTTCCAACCACTTAATGGTTTAATATTATTATTCATAGTAGAGAAGAACTTGATCGATGATGAGCAATAGAAAGAAAATAATATAATATATGTTATGGCAAAAAAGCAAAAAATAAAATGGGTTATAATATATGGTTGATGATGAATCAAAACAAGAAATTGTGGTCATGGTGTCCTTTGGTAGAAAAAAAAAAAGAAACTAATTAGTTATTTGACCATTTTTTGGCCTAAAACTCAGTATAGGACTAAGATCTAAAGTTTACAGTTAAATATCCAACCTAATTAATAATCAAAGTAGAAAATACAATATATTCTACAATTGAAACTTTAATGGCTACACTTAGTTATAATTTTTAAACTACGAACATCTACTTAAACTGACTTAAAAAATTCTGTAAGTGGACCTGTTTTCCTTCTTTTTTTTTTAGAATTAATCGCGTGTGTATCTATGCATCATTAAAATTAAAAAAAAAGTCACCATTTAGTGATAACATTATAGTCACAATAAATTTTTTTTTTATGATTAATTTAAAGTGACATTTAGTTACAACTAAAAATTTCTTCTAAGTAAAAGATAATATTTAGTCACAAGTTATTACTAATGTACTTTTAGTCACAACTTTTTACATATAGTGATGAAATTAGTTGACTAAAAGTACATTTAATCACAACAAATAAATGTTTTATGGCTAAAATTCTTAACCGTAGACTTTTTAGTTACTACATAACGATAATGGCATTCTTTTAGTTACAAAATTGTTCACTTTTAGTCATAAATTTTGTTATGACTTAAAGTAAAGTTCTTTGTAATGCATAATATTAGTAATATGTCCATTATTGTCTACTACATGTCGACTATATCAATTCCTATTACAATGTTACAATCCATAGTCCATTCTTCTTCATCTCATCTTCAACATTAGGGATATCAATGGGGTAGGGTGGTACCAGTTTTGTATTTATATCTTTGTCCCCATATTATTTTAGTATATCATCTTAATATCATTTACCGTTTATTTTGGTTGAAGATAATTTCAAGGAATTTCTGTCAGAAAACGGTTTTTCTATTAGCATATCAGGGTTTTTATTTGGAACCATCATTTTGAATTAATAAAAGATTCTCTGTTAGTCCGAATCTTTTAAAAGTAAAAATACATGAAAAAATAATTAAATTTAGAGTAAAAATCATTGGAAACTCTAATTTTAGTTCAGATCAATTGAAATCATAATTTAATAAAAGATATGAATAATTTCAAAAAATATTGAAATAAAACTCTAACATATTAGAGTTTAAAACATAAAATCACAAAATAAAGCTCTAACATATGCTTTATTTAAATAGACAATATCCTAAATACTTAAAACTCAAGCAATAGTAGTATATACTATACATTTGTAGGTTTTTTTTTAATTTAGAAATATAAAGATAAATTATTATTACATAACAAATACATAAATATATAATTTACACATAATTGAGGTGGATTTGGTGGAGCACTCAATCTCTAGCTCACAATGGCTGCTTAATAGTAAATGGGGAATTCTTCTTAGCATTTATAACGGTGATAACCTACCCTATTTTGGCTAGCGTATTATAGTGTACCATCTCATTCAATAAAATTGATATTCCTATCTCATACGATAGTATTGCACTTCTGAACTAAGTATTAAATTGATTAACACGTTAAAAATTCCTTCAGTCTTCAA
Source organism: Parasponia andersonii (assembly GCA_002914805.1). Taxonomy (NCBI): domain Eukaryota; kingdom Viridiplantae; phylum Streptophyta; class Magnoliopsida; order Rosales; family Cannabaceae; genus Trema; species Trema andersonii. Next base: position 198,974 of record JXTB01000460.1, read on the forward strand.
CGCTGTTAAAAATTTAAAATAGTTGTTATATAACACACCTTATCCCTAATTCTTAAATAGTATATAAGCCCATTAGTTTACCTTAATTTATCTTATACTAATAGTTTTCTGAATTGTTATTGCGTCAGCAAGTTAAATGTAGTTTTTAAAATTTATTTTTCTTTCTAATTAAAACAACCAACTATTATATTAATACATGTATATTCGAAGTAGACAAAAGGATCATAATAACTCATGCATATCTATAAAAACTCAATTACAAAATTACTCTTGCAATCACGGGTAGAACCAGGATCTCAATCCAGGGATCCAAAGAAAGACCTTTACACAAAATAAATTATAAAAATGTACAACATATATATTCTCTTTAAATAAATTTAAAAATTTATTGCACCATGAAAAGTGTAAAAACCCGGAATTTTCGAGGGTAATTTGGGCATTTACCAATTTTCCGGATAAAATATTGTGGGGACTAATTTGCAAAAGTTTTGCTCAGATGGACTAAATTGCAAATTTTGGGGGACCAGATTGATAGAGATTTGAAATTTTGGGGACTTATGTGCAATTTTTGAAAAATTGCACAGCCCAATAAAAGGGGGCCACGTGCCTACTTTTTTTTTTCAGCTCTCTCTCTCTT
>JXTB01000460.1:204077-255355 GCA_002914805.1 Parasponia andersonii
TTCCTCCTCAGGTGGTGCTCGGTGCGATCCTGGTGATCAAGAGGACTAAGAAGCCATCCTGATTGCAGTTCGCCTCTTGGTAATGCTAGAAGTTTGAGATCATAGTCTTTGGACTATTTGGATTTTTGTGTTAGCATTGAACCATGATTACTGCTTTCAAATTGTCTGTAAACTTATGCATGCCTTCCTGTTATTGGATATCTGTGGTGGATGATGATGATGATGGATTTTAAAATTAATTTCATGTTTTTAGGTGATCATTCAATCTAGGTTTAGTGGTGTATACGAACTGTGGGAGTGGTTCACGGGATGGAATTCCAAATGTTTTTATTTAAATGGACTGATTTTATAAAAACTAAAACTTTTGACACTTTTCGAATAAATTAAGGAATTTCCCACCAAGTGAAATTCTCCTTTTGCCACTAGCCCGTGTTTTGGGTCGTGACAAAAAGTTTTCCTCTGAAATTGGTGTGTGGTAATCTCATAATGAATGCTATTAATACTTCAATACATCCAAACTAATCGTAACTCATTCACTAGTCTCCTATCATATGACCAATTAAGGTTGCAAATAGGTGAAATATTTAGTAAAATGTATAATTTGTTTATTTTTAAGCTTCAACATTAGTTTAAATGGATTTTTTTTTCTTTTATCTTTTTAAATATGGACTTTTGAATTGAGGCAATATAGACATTTAGACTTTGGCCCCCACATTAGGCCAAAAATTCAATACTTACAGCCTATTTGGTGGCTCGGACTGATGGATGAGATTGGACTCTTTTGTCTTATGGGATTAAATTAATCTAACTAGAGTCCAACACATACTTTTTTTTTTCTTTTTTCTTTTTTCTTTCTCTCTTTAATAATTTTTTAGTTAATATAAATATTAATTAAATTCTTATTTTTATTTTTTAACTAAAAATATATTTTATTTTTATATACCTTATTTATAAATAAAATAAAATTATATTGTTTTATATAATCATCATTTAAATTTATCTTTTCTATTTTTGTAAATATTTATTTATTTATAAATAAAAAATAATTAGAACTATATTAAAAAAAGTTATTATATTTACTTTGTTTTAGTTCTGTATTGCACCAAACACAGTATAGTACTACCTAATCCAATCAAATTTAATCACATTTAATAGTCTAATCTAATTCTGTTTACCAAACTAGCTGAAGAGAGCATATACATAAATTGGAAATTCTATGGGGACAATGCTATAAATTTGAAATTCTTAGGATGTAGATCGACATTCCTAATAATCTAGTTTATACATAATGACAAAATTAAAATAATATTTGAGAGCGAGGCTAAATCTGTCGGTACCTACAATCCATATGCCGAGAAGCTTATTTGGACATTCGAAATCTTATTGAGTACTTTCTAAATTATTCTCAAGGATATACAATTATTTATTGAAAATAAACTTGTTTAAGCCTATAAGAAATATTTAAGCCCATCAACATGACGCCCAATAAGTTGGAGTTAGCCCAAGTGCAAAACTCATAAAAGAAAAAGCCCAAGTCCAAATTAAAGAAGCCTTCCACCTAGAATCTTTTAGTGTTAGGTAGATATTACTTTTTTACATGTGAATTATTTGATTATTATTAGAAGTGTGTAGAACAAAATATGTGTGGTTTAAGGATTTTTGTAATTATTTATTTGTGTGGTTCTTATTGTTTTTCATGTAGTATAAATACCCCTCCCTATTTGAGTTCTAAGCATCAAGTAAGAAGCAAAGCTTCTAAGAGTGAAGAGAAGAAAGAAAGAAGCATAGCTTCTAGTGAGTGAGTGAGTGAGCTTAAAGAGTGAAGTTGAGAATTTTCTCTTGTAAAAGTATTTGAGTGAATAATAAAGTTTGTTTTACTTTCCAACAAAGTGGTATCAGAGCAAGGTTGTGAGTTCTCTTGAAATTCTATGTATGTTCTGTGGTTGCAGCTTTGACTGATCTTCCACATCAGAAAAGAATTCTTGAGATTGAGAGTATTATCCATTTATTCCAAACCTATTACTATTATAATCAAATCAAAGAGCTCGGTGAGACGAACACACTGCCACAAGAATCAGCCCAATCGGAGTCCGAACGAGTCAGAACGAGTCATCGGAAGTTTGCTGCCACAAACTGAGTCAACTCACTGAGTTGAGCCGAGTCAGAGTCATTTGACCAAGCCATCAAAGCTGTTGACCAAGCCGTTAAAGTCGAGCCGTCAGAGCCGTTGACCAAGCCATTAGAGCCATTTGACTGCGCCGTTGACTAAGGCGTCAGAGCGTTGTCCAATTGTTGACCGACATTGACCATTGACCGAGCGTTAACTTTGACCGTTGACTTTGACCAGGTCGATATACAAGTCAATCTTAAGGTTTTTCGGCATTCTGGATCTATCTGCGTAGTCGAAATTCCCAAAAACTCACTCCGTTAAGAGTTATGGCTATCGGCAGTTTAGCATCTCTTCAAGTTCCACCACTTCAAGGTAATAACTTTGATAATTGGACTATCAAAATGAAAGTCCTCCTTGGAGCACATGATGTTTGGAAAGTAGTAGAGAAAGGCTACGAAGAGCCAAGAGATTAGTCAACACTATCTTCAACATAGAAGGATAGTTTAAAAGATTTAAGAAAGAGAGACAAAAAAGCTCTCTTCCTCATCTACCAAGCCTTAGATGACGACGAGTTTGAGAAAATCTCAAGTGCAACCTCCGCTAAGGAAGCATGGGAGAAACTTCAAATTTCATACAAGGGAGAAGAAAAGGTAAAAAAGGTCCGCCTTCAAACTCTAAGAAGAGAGTTTGATTTATTACATATGACAGAGACTGAGTCAGTTTCTGACTACTTTTCCAGAGTTCTAACCATTTCCAATCAAATGAAGAGAAATGGTGAGAAACTTGAAAATGTTACGATTATAGAAAAGATTCTTCGATCGTTAGACCCAAAGTTTGAGAATATTGTTACTGTCATCGAAGAAACTAAAGATTTGAAAGCCATGACAATAGAACAACTCTTGGATTCTTTACAAGCTCATGAGGAAAAGAAAAAGAAGAAGCCAAATTTGAAGGAGCAGCTTCTCAAGACACAAATTATAGAGAAAGAAGATAGCCAATGTAGCGAAAGAAGTCATCGTGGTCGTGGTAGAGGACAAGCCCGAGGACAAGGATGTGGTACAAGTCGAGGTCGTGGACGAGGCTGGAATTCCAACAACCACAATTATCATATCAACAATTTCGAAAGAGGAGAAAGCTCTACAAGAGGTTGTGGTAGAGGTCGAATGAACTCAAGGCCTGAGAAGTCTCAAGTTGAATGTTTCAATTGTCACAAGTTTGGACATTATGCTAGAGAGTGTAGAGTACCAAATAGCAGAATTGAAGAGAAAGTCAATTACGTTGAAGAAAAAAGGGAAAAAAATGGCACCGTGCTACTATCATATAAATATAACAATGGAGGACAAGACAACACATGGTATCTTGACACCGGTGCTAGCAATCATATGTATGGGCGTCGATCAATGTTTATAGAGCTTGATGAATCAATCAGTGGGAGTGTTTCTTTCGGTGATAATTCAAAAGTAGCGGTAAAAGGAAAAGGTAAAATTCTTATCCACTTTAAAAATGGGGGGCATCAATTTATTTCAAATGTTTATTTTGTACCCACAATGAAAACAAACATCTTGAGTTTGGGACAACTCTTAGAGAAAGGCTATGATATTCACTTGAAAGATTATAGTCTTTCTATAAGAGATAACAATATGAACTTGATTGCCAAGGTGCCTATGTCAAGAAATAGAATGTTCTTATTGAACATTCAAAATGATATGGCAAAATGTCTGAAAGCATGTTACAAGGATTCATCATGGCTATGGCATTTGAGATTTGGACATCTCAACTTTGGAGGACTAGATCTACTATCCAAGAAAGAAATGGTGAGAGGCTTGCCATGCATCAATCATCCTGATCAACTTTGTGAAGGATGCTTACTCGGGAAGCAATTCAAGAAAAGCTTTCCAAAAGAGTCGAATTCAAGAGCCCAAAAGCCACTAGAGCTCGTGCATACAGATGTGTGCGGTCCTTTCAAACCAAGTTCTTTCGGTAAGAGCAACTACTTCTTGCTCTTTATTGATGATTTCTCAAGAAAGACTTGGGTTTATTTCTTGAAGCAAAAATCAGAAGTCTTTGAAGCTTTCAAGAAGTTCAAGGCTGTTGTAGAGAAGGAAAGCGGTCTTCAGATCAAAGCTATGAGATCTGATAGAGGAGGAGAATTCACTTCAAAAGAGTTCCAAGAATTCTGCGAAGCAAATGGAATTCGACGACCTTTAACTGTTCCAAGATCCCCTCAACAAAATGGTGTGGCAGAAAGGAAGGACCGGACCATTTTCAACATAGCTCGAAGCATGCTGAAAAGTAAAAGATTACCCAAAGAGTTATGGGCAGAAGCTGTTGCATGCGCAGTTTACTTGTCCAATCGATCTCCAACAAGAAGTTTGTGGGGAAAGGCACCACAAGAAGCATGGAGCGGAAGGAAGCCTGGGATCTCCCAATTGAGAGTCTTTGGAAGCATAGCCCATGTGCATATGCCAGACGAACATAGAACCAAGCTTGATGATAAAAGCGAGAGGCTCATTTTCATCGGTTACGACACCAACTCTAAAGGATATAAGTTATACAATCCTAACAATGGAAAAGTAATCATCAGTCGAGATGTAATATTCGATGAAGAAGGTGAATGGGATTTTGGCTCTCAAACAAATGACTACAATTTCTTTCCACAATTTGAAGATATGGAAACACTAGTAGAGCAAGCAAGAGAAGTGTATCAAGAGGCTATTACTCCACCTTCCTCACTGACATCATCCACTCATGAAGATTCACCTCCATCTTTCTTAACTGAGAGGCATGAAGAACGTACAAGAAGTCTTAAAGATCTATATGAAGTGACTGATAGACTTGAAAACCTCACTTTATTTTGCCTATTTGCTGATTGTGAACCGATAAACTTCCAAGAGGCTGTACAAGATGAAAAATGGAGAAATGCCATGGATAAAGAAGTCAAAGCCATAGAGAAGAATGACACTTTGGAACTATCCACTCTTTCTAAAGTTCATAAAGCTATCGGTGTAAAATGGGTGTACAAGGTGAAGAAAAATGCCAATGGAGAGGTAGAAAGATACAAAGCAAGGCTAGTCACGAAAGGCTATAGTCAAAGAAGTGGCATTGACTACAACGAGGTATTCGCTCCTGTTGCACGATTGGAAACTATAAGACTAATTATTTCTCTTGCTGCTTAAAACAAATGGAAGATTCATCAGATGGATGTAAAGTCCGCATTTCTAAATGGAGTTCTTGAAGAAGAGATTTATATCCAACAACCATTGGGTTATAAGATGAAAGGGTATAAAGATAAGGTTTTGAAGCTGAAGAAGACTCTTTATGGTCTAAAGCAAGCACCAAGAGCATGGAACAGCCGAGTTGACAAATATTTCTAAGAGAATGGATTCATTAAGTACCCTTATGAACATGCTCTCTATGTTAAGACTAAAGATGAAGATATTTTGGTCGTATGCTTGTATGTGGATGATCTCATATTCACTGGAAGTAATCCAAGGATGTTTGACGAATTCAAGAGAGTAATGATGCATGAGTTTGAAATGACAGACATCGGACTTATGGCATATTACCTCGGCATAGAGGTCAAGCAAAAGGAAGAAGACATCTTTATCTCCCAAGAAAGCTATACAAAAGAAATCTTGAAGAAGTTCAATATGGATGATTGCAAGCCAATAAGTACACCAGTGGAGTGTGGAATAAAATTATTCAAAGATGATGAAGCAGAAAAGGTGGATCCAACACTTTTTAAGAGCCTTGTTGGATGCCTTAAGTACTTGACATGTACAAGGCCTGATATTCTTTATGCAACTGGACTAGTGAGTCGTTACATGGAAACTCCAATAACTACTCACTTCAAAGCTGCAAAGAGAATTCTCTGTTACCTAAAAGGTACGCTCAATCTTGGCTTGTTCTATTCAGTTTCTAATGATTACAAACTCGTTGGTTACAGTGATAGTGATTGGGCCGGAGATACTGATGATTGAAAAAGTACAACTGGTTTTGTGTTTTTTGTGGGAGAAACTTCCTTTACTTGGGTGTCTAAGAAACAACCGATTGTCACCCTTTCAACATGTGAAGCTGAGTATGTAGCTGCTACGTCATGTGTTAGTCATGCAATCTGGCTAAGAAGGTTGTTGAAAGAGTTAAACATGCCTCAAAAGGAGCCAACGGAGATTTGTATTGACAATAAGTCAGCAATAGCTTTGGCTAAAAATCCAGTGTTTCGTGATCGAAGTAAGCATATCGATACTCGCTATCATTACATGAGAGAAGGTGTTGCAAACAAAGAAGTACAATTGGAGTATGTGAGATCATATGATCAGATTGCTGATATTTTCACCAAACCACTCAAGTTTGAAGACTTTACAAGATTAAGAAATTTACTTGGTATTATAAAACAAGTTTAAGGGGGGGTGTCGAAAATAAACTTGTTTAAGCCCATAAGAAATATTTAAGCCCATCAACATGAGGCCCAATAAGTTGGAGTTAGCCCAAGTGCAAAACTCATAAAAGAAAAAGCCCAAGTCCAAATTAAAGAAGTCTTCCACCTAGAATCTTCTAGTGTTAGGTAGATATTAGCTTTTTACATGTGAATTATTTGATTATTGTTAGAAGTGTGTAGAAGAAAATATATGTGGTTTAAGGATTTTTATAATTATTTATTTGTGTGGTTCTCATTGTTTTTCATGTAGTATAAATACCCCTCCCCATTTGAGTTCTAAGCATCAAGTAAGAAGCAAAGCTTCTAAGAGTGAAGAGAAGAGAGAAAGAAGCATAGCTTCTAATGAGTGAGTGAGTGAGCTTGAAGAGTGAAGTTGAGAATTTTCTCTTGTAAAAGTATTTGAGTGAATAATAAAGTTTGTTTTACTTTCCAACATTATTCTCAAGGATAACCGCATAAGGTCTGTGGATCCTTGAGTATTTCTACACATAAAATCAAAAGCATATTAGAAAACTTAGCTTTAACCCAAAAATAGAGATTAAAAACTGCTTTGTATTCTTAACTTCTAAGAAATCTTCGTTTAGTTGCTGAATAAACTTTAGGGTTAAAACTGTCTCACGTATTATCTTATTAGATGAAACAAAACTTCCCGAAAACTTATACAAAATCTCGTCCAAGCTATTTCATGAACTATATAATATAGAATTTATACAGCAATTTATAATTCATGAATCATCTTATGTTAAGGATGCATATGGAGTTAGCCAGAGAACGTCCTTTTGTCCTCCGTATGTACCCTGCCTTGACCTTGTTTACATTTTTTACATGGATCGATAATGACCATATAAATATCCAAGAATTGATTTGGCAACAAAACAAAGCCTCAGATTTCGAATATGTTTAGATGTAAATGGAGTGTGTCGGAGAATGTCCTCTCGTACCTCTGCATGTACCCTACCTTCACCCTATTTAGATTTCTTACGTGCATCAACAACGAGCATAAATATCCAGGAGTAGTTGATTTTGCTTCAAAGGGAGCTCTGAATTTTAAATGAGAAAGATGATAAAGAGCTCTGAGTATATGTAAAATCCTAATTTTGTAAGGGTAATTAAGTAATTTTACTTCAAGGGCAATTTGATAATTTTGTATTTTTGGATTAATTAAATAAAAATTGGAAATAAATTTTGTGTTAAATCTAGACCAGATAAAGTCTAGGTACATTTAGTGTAAAAGTGAAAAAGAAATTTCAAATTTGGGACAAAAGTGTAATTAAGGAAGGACTAAAGTGAAAGAATCTTTTTAAAATTGTGGCCAAAGTGGAATTTTAGAAACTTATTTTTCAGTCGAATCAGATTGCACCACATGTCCCACTGCTACAGTTTTTGAAAATTGCAAAAAAGCCCCCATTTTCCTCTTTCTTCTTCGCAGAAGCCCCCGAAATCCCCCCTCTGTCACTGTTCACCCGAGGCTCCTTCGGCCACCATTCCGCCCGACGCATTGCCCTGCGTTCTTGCCCAGCCGCCGATGAAGCCACGCCCAGTGCTACCGTCTCGCTCCGCTGCCTCTCGCTGGAGATAGAGCCCTGTGAAGGTTGCGCCGCCGTGACGAGTTTTCATCCGCCGTTCCGTCATCCGACGTCCGATCACTGCACCACCACCACCGTTGGATTCATCTCGACTCCAGCTTTGATTTTCAACCACTCTCGGCCTCCAGCTCGGCTCCGGTGAGAAGTTGATTACTGTAGCAATATTTAAATATTTAATTTTTGTGGTATTTTCGTAATTGGTTTTGAAATTGAGTTTTCGATCTGATCGTTAGATTTTAAAACTGATATCATTTTTGGAATCTACGTTAAAAATAGTGAAAAATGAGATATATATTGACTATGTTCTGAAACGGGCTCGAAAAATGGGATCAGGCGGCTCAGATTTACCTCAATTTGTGTGCCATGGGGCCCGCATCCAAATTTGACAAATTATATGTCTAACCTAGGATTTCTGGGTACTCTGAATTCGGTGGTGAAGTCCATTTCATGATTTGAAGCTCTGTTTGAAAATTAAGTTTTCAAACCAAGGAACTAAAGTTTCGAAAACGATGTCTGCTCTTCCAAATGACACCCAAACGATGTCAAACTTTCTCCATAGCCTTGTAACGCTAGCTGGATGCTCGATAGATACAGGGATTCGATTACTTGATTCAAAAATTAATTTAATTTATGAAGTTTACATATTTTCAATAATAATATAATTTCGTGAAATAATTTATAAAAAATTTATTTATGTCCATTTTTGACCTGATTTGAGATATAAACTGCCTGGGAGACATGTCACACTGGTTGGCGTGTCATATATCTATTTTGGATTGATTTCTGCAGGAAATTAGATTTTTGGGTTGTGATAGAATAGCTGTTGTAATGCCGAAATTTTTAGAAAATCCAAAATGGTTTGAGAACTCAGTTTTGAGGACTGGAAGGGATTTTATTAAAGAATACTACATGGTTATTTTGAGATTTTGTAGAAATGGTGCATATCCTTATTCCATTATTTATAAAACATTTGCATACATTCACACATTTACGATGTCCTACATCGGGTGATCGGACTTACTATGCCTTATATCGCGTGATCGGACATACGATGCCCTACATTGGGTGATCGGACAAACGATGCCCTACATTGGGTGATTGGACATACGATGCCCTACATTGGGTGATCGGACATATGATGCCCTACATTGGGTGATCGGACATACGATGCCCTACATCGGGTCATCGGACTTACGGCGCCTCTTTAGGTGGCTCAGACTTACGAGTGATCCATTAGGACACTTCAGACATCAGGATTGCATACGTGGACATATGTTGGCTTGAATGAATATGTACTAGTTTTGATGAATGTTACAATGGTTTGAAATGTTTGACCATTGCACTATGACTTCTACTTGAGTTTTGTGAACTATTTTGAATGGAATACTGATCANTGGATTTTTGGGTTTTGATAGAAAATAGCTGTTGTAATGCCGAAATTTTTAGAAAATCCAAAATGGTTTGAGAACTCAGTTTTGAGGACTGGAAGGGATTTAATTAAAAAATACTACATGGTTATTTTGAGATATTGTAGAAATAGTGCATATCCTTATTTCATTATTTATAAAACATTTGCATACCTTCACACATTTACGATGTCCTACATCGGGTGATCGGACTTACTATGCCTTACATCGCGTGATCGGACTTACGATGCTCTACATTGGGTGATCGGACATACGATGCCCTACATTGGGTGATCGGACATACGATGCCCCACATCGGGTAATCGGACTTACGACGCCTCTTTAGGTGGCTCAGACTTACGAGTGATCCATTAGGACACTTCAGACATCAGGATTGCATACGTGGACATATGTTGGCTTGAATGAATATGCACTGGTTTTGATGAATGTTACAATGGTTTGAAATGTTTGACCATTGCACTATGACTTCTACTTGAGTTTTGTGAACTATTTTGAATGGAATACTGATCATGCAGGACTTTCGACATGAGTATATTTTATATATATGTAGGAACTTATAATTGATTCTCTACTGGGCATTAGCTCACCCCTATCTTCCCTTTAGGTGGCACTCAGTGTAGTTTGGATCAGAAGAGTTAGATCGAGGCATTTACAGATTAACTAGTTATTTATAATTTGGTAAATTCCTACAAGACTTGTGAAATATTTAAATTTCAGCAGGAATTTAGATTTCATTATACTTTATAATTAGAATATGAAATCTAGACACGATTTGTATTACTTATGTCTGTATTTGAGTGTGAGATGATCTGTGATGTACGACTATTAAACAATTATTTTAATTACAGTCTATGTTCAATGAGTGACACATAGCTGTGGGATTTTATTTTCAATTAAAATTTTGTTAAGGCCAGTTTTGAAAGATTAGAGACCCCGGGGGCAAAATTTGAATGAATTGAGTCTTTTATTTAGTTTTTTTTAGTATTTCTAATTTATGAAATATCCATTCTGTCATTGACCCCGGCCTCCGGTCGTGACAATAGAGTTGTCAAACATGTTGCGCCACGTTAGAGTAGCCTATTTAAGTTGGGTACAAAGGTGCTTTTGTGTCATGACAGGCATAACCCACTTCATAATCGCATTGTACTGTCCATGTGCTCCAAGTTCAAGATCATTAGCTAAATATTGCCCGATGGCTCCTACAGTATAAGACCACGTACCAAATCAGCCCACCCAAAAATGGACCAGAGATAAATAAAATTAATTAAAGTAACAATCAATTAACAAACAAAAAAAAAAATTAAATAAATACAAAAAAAAAATATATATATATTAACTCAAGAAATTAAGTATAAAACCTTTTAACACCAGAGAACAAAAGTTTTTTTGAGAAATATTTGTGTAATATAATTGATTAAAGAGAATGTATCACCCAATTAGGTTAGTACTAGTCTATAGGAAAAAAAAATTTATAATAATATATATAGGCAATATACTAATATTTTGTGCCTAGATACTCATGTGTCATGCCATGCCATGGTATACTGTGCCAATGGGTTGTACCATGCTCAACTAATCATGTTTACATTATGGGCATGACACGATCTATACTTTGGCGTGCTCTACTGTCGCGCTAATAGGTCGGCCTAGCCTTCCATTCGCTCTACCTCCAAGCTCTTGAACGTGCATTACATGATGATAACGAATTATAGAAATAATTAACTGAAAAGGATATAAGCTTAGTTCAACATGTTGATTATATCCATATGTAAGGAGAGGATTACATACTGTCCGATTTATGAAATCAACTTAGGTATGGAATTGACCTGACATTTGAGTGGGATTCGTATTTTGCAACTTAATCTTTATACTTTTGAGTAATTAAGAAGTTATCCTAATTTCTGAAATTATTTTAAAAAGTCCTTTCTGTAGATTTCTAATTTTTGCCCAAATCATTTATTTTTTACAATATTCTCAAATTCTACCCTTGTAGCCTTTATAAACTTCAATAGATGTATTAGAACTTCTTTATTTCAATTTCATCAATTTTAAGTTCCAATTTACGAACTTTGGATAAATTATGTACAAGTCAATTGATGTGAGTTTAATCAAGCCAAATCGCCAATATAATTTTCCTAACTGAATTAATGAACTCTCGAATTTAATTGTCACATTAATAGAAATATAGGCTCCATTTTGGAACTTGGATTTTTAGTGGAGAAAAAAAAATCTAAGAATTTTATTTTCTTTTGTTTGGATTGAAACAAAAAAAAGAAAAAAATGATTTTCAAAAAAAAAGAAAAGTTGAATTGAAAATAATTTTTAACAAAAAAAAAAATGAAAAAATAAATAAATAAAACAAAAAGAACAAAAAAAAAGTCTAAAAAAGTTTAAGAAAAAAAAAATCCCCCTCCTTTAACAAAAATTTTTCCTCCCAAATTTTTTTCTTTCCAAAACCTAGGTTCGAAACGGAGTTGATAATGAATAATCATACACTTTTGGCTAAGCCTGTTATTACATGTACAAAAATTGGAGAGCTAGAAAAAATTAATATTTAAAAACGAGAAACCGAGTAATCTGTTTTTTTTTTTTTCCTTCTCTTTTCTTTTTATTTTAGGAAGAATAAGAAGAATAAAACCAGTAGCAATTAATGTGAGATTCTAGGCAGTCGCGTACGTTTGATTTAATAATTGGAAAATTGAATTTACATATTCAATTTTAAAAAATTGATGAAAATCCATTTACATGTTTAAATAGATCGTACTGGATCCATAGTTTAAAACGTTTTTATTTAAATAAACCAGCTCATACAAAATCCGTTATTTGAGAATCTAAATTTTTAACATTTGAAAATTCTGACATGATCAATTTGGTAACAGACTGGATGATGATTGGACCATATATATCGTGACTTGATTACAAGTTTCCTTTAAATGTATTCCTCTTCATTCATCTACTTAATATTAAAAGCCTAGAATTTATGTCTAACTAGATTAAATAAAATTAATTAAGAGTAACGTTATATACAAGCCACCCTTGACGCAAAAATGGTACAAGCCGTCTTGCTTCCATTTCAAACACCCTCTCACTCTTCTCTTTCTCCCTTATATCTTTCAAGGATCCCCATCTTCATATTTTTATCTCAACATTTATAACTCCCATTGTGATCTGTACGTAGCTTTTTTCCTACTTCTGATATTGTGCTTTTTCTTTTTTCCCTTTTTTTTTTCCCTTTTAAATGTTTCTTAATCAGTGCATGCATGTTTCGCCCTCAAGACCCTTGGATCGACAAGGCTTTTTTTTGTTTTTTTTCCGGCTTTGAAAGTAACGGAGATTCTTTAGGTATTCTGCTGACCCAGTCTAAATATTCCTCAGATCTTTTACACAAAGCTCCAGTGCCAATTCTAAATTAGCGCTCTTACTGACATTGAGTTATTTGATTTGTCAAATGTCCAATAAGCTTCGGTTTTTGTTTTTTCCTTTTGCTTTTGTCTTTTTCTGGGTCTGTCAAATGTTGTTTGCTCTTAAAAAATAAGAAGAATAAAAACGTGTCTAACCAGATTTTCTAAATTCTTCCGGCCTCGACGCCTATATAAGGACGAGTTTGCAAGAAGTATAATGCATCGATCAGTTACATTTGCTTACATACTCAAAACATATATACAAATAGTACCCAAACTGATCATATATGGCGACAGTAATCACGCCCAACAAAAAGGCCAACGACGACGTCGTTTCCCCAACATGGGAAGAACTCCTTGGCAGCAAAAACTGGGAGGGCCTCGTTGAACCTGAGCTGGATCTCAGTCTCCGCAAGTTCATCCTCCGCTGCGGTGACTTCGCGGAAGCCACATACGACTGCTTCAACTCCAACACCGCCTCGCCACAATGTGGCAACACCCGCTACGGCAGGGACACCTTCTTCCACGACATCAAGTGCGAACACGCATCGAACTACCAAGTTGTCTCCTTCCTCTACGGCACTTCAGGCCTTGGCGACGTCCAAACGAACATGTTTTTGCACCCTAACGATGATAAGGGTCGCAACACTTGGGACAGCGAGTCCAACTGGATGGGCTACGTGGCCGTCACCACAGACAAAGCTAGCAAAACCCTAGGCCGCCGCGAGATCTACGTGGCTTGGCGTGGAACCATAACCACCTCCGAATGGCAGAGCAATATCTTTGGAGCTAGCCCTGTACCTGCCAAGCCGTTGCTCGCTGATCGAACGATCAAATCTGAGCGTTTCTTGTGGTGGGGGAAAGACGAGCCGAAAATCCACGAGGGCTGGCTCTCGATTTACACCTCTGATAATAGTACCTCCAAGTATGTGAAAACGAGCGCGAGAGTACAACTCATCACCGCGATCAAAGAGCTTGTGGAAAAATACAAAGACGAGAAGCTTAGCGTGGTGGTGACGGGGCACAGTCTTGGTGGGGCTTTGGCGACCTTAAGCGCCTTTGACCTCGTGGAAAACGATGTCGTTGGTGACAATATCCTCGTCTCAGCCTTCGTCTTCGGGTGCCCTCAAGTGGGCAACTCGGAGTTCAAGACCATAGTGGAAAAGCATAAAAACCTCAAGATTTTCCACGTGAAGAACGTTCGGGATGCTGTGCCGCAACTTCCTGACGTGGGGCTATTGATTTACGTTCCCATACAGACGGTTGAGCTGGAGATCGATACCAACAAGTCACCTTACTTGAAATCGAAATCGATAACTGACAGTTTCGGCGATTGGCACAACTTGGAGGCAAATTTGCACGTGGTGGCTGGGTGGAATGGGCCGGACAGCAAGTATGAGCTCAAGGTGAAGAGAAGCTTGGCTTTGGTCAACAAGTCTTGTAGGTTTTTAAAGGAAGAGCTCAACATGCCAGAGTATTGGTGGGTGGAGAAGCGCAAAGGGATGGTGTTGGATGAGGAGACTAGAGATTGGGTTTTGGATCCTCCACCTCCAGCTGATCAACTGGTGAAGATGTCCATAAACTAATACTACTGTCTCTAATCATGAATTTTAACAGATACTATACGTATATATGCATATATATAGAGTCCCTGTAGCTGCTAAGTACCTAAGTACAATAAATGGGGGGAATGGCGAATAATAATTATATAAGTTCAATACACTAGATCTTACGCCGTCGTGTCGTGAGCTCTATGAGCTCGGTATTTATCCAAGAAAAAAGATTAATGTCATGTGAACTTTTTATTATCTTGAAGTACTTGTAAATGTTTATTTTACTTACGATTTGCTGTAGTAAGCTCAGCAACATGTACACTCTTTTATCATTAGGCAATAAAACCTTAATATTTCTTTTGACACATCTCACATATAATTGATAAAACTTCTTGTCATTGTACACCAACTATTGAATAAAGATAAATTAAAGAAGCAGTAAAAATTTTATAAATAAAAAGAAAGTAAAAGGATAAAATAATCAAAACAATTTAAGAAGAATAAACTATGAGTGGAATTTTTCTTTTTTCTTTTTAGAATGACTAATTCTTGAATTAAAAGGCATTTTCAAATGGTGTGTAAAATGATTTATAGGATTTTTTTTAAATTTAATGAGGAGTCCCTCTATAATAGGGGTGGGTGGCAAAAAAGAAGGTCGACAATATTCACCCTAATACATAATAAAATTAATAAATGTTACGTATATTAACAGGTAATAGTCACAAAAATTGAGGAAATTAGGTCCTCTATGGTAAAATCATAAAATGATTGAAAAATCTCGCCCCCCCATATTTTCTTTGATTTATCCCGGACTCTATATTCACTATAACAAAAAAAGTCTTTCAAGGCGCTTTATAAGTGCCTTGAAAGGCCTTTTACAGCGCCCATAAAAGTGCCTTGGTTCCAGGTGCCGTGATAGACCTTGACTACGAAGACGCTTATAAGGCGCCGTAGAAGGACTATCAAGGCACCTATTAGGTGCCGTGAAAAGCATCTTACACGGCACTTATAAAGCGCCGTAGAAGATGTCTACCAAGGCGCCTATTAAGCGCCATGAAAGACATTTTCCACTACGCCTGTTAAGCACCTTGATATCTTGATACCAAGACGCTTAACAGGCACCGTGGAAGATGCCTTTCACGATGCCTAATAGACGCCTTGGTAGATAATTTCCAAGGGGTATTTGTAATGTATTTGTCTATACTACTCCTTGGAATTTTATAAATGTAATCCAAATTCATTACATATACCAAATATTTGAAATAAAATTGAGTGTAAATATATATTTACATAGTAATATTAAATTAACATAATAATCCATATAGTCTATATATACATTAGTTTTCTAAGCCAAACTAACATGATCATCAAAGACTACATATAGTTTAAATAAACAAAGATTAAGAACCTCAAATGAGAAATTGTATTAGTTCTTCGACCCACTTTTCAAGAAGTACATTGATATCATCCTTTGTATAGAAATTTTGTCCATTAAACTACAAATTCGAATACCTTATTTGTTAGAAAGTTATCAATCAAACTATAAATTAGAATAAAACTAATAAAACATATGGTTACATACCATTGTGGTAAATGATTTAACATTGGCTTGTTCAATGACTTCTCTCATAAATTTATATATGTAGAATCCGTATTCAATATTTGTCGGTTGTCTTGGGTACTATACATAAGCATAAAGTAAACAGAAGTAATTTTAATTAATCTTCCACCTAACAAGTGTGATTAATTCAAATTTAGTACCTTTATTAACTTATAAACCGGACCATTTGATCTTTCTTTCTTCCCTTTTTCTACATTATATATTTTGAATGCACTTTGAATTGGAAATGTGCAAACACAAAAATAAAAGGTTAGCAATAGCAACTATAAGTAAAAATACCATAAGAAACTAAACTATAAAAAAATAACTATTAGAGAACTTACTCGATCATTGTTAAACCAATTTCTTCACGAAGAGCTAAGCTGAGACGATCTAGAAACCATGCATAATCTTTAAGAGGATAAATGATAAGCAACATCCAATGGTCCCTACTCATAAAATTAATGATAAAGATTATTAATATGTAACAATTAACTTCATATAGGAAGTAGTTGATCATATGACAATTTGTTAAGTTTAAAATCTTACCCATGATTCCAAAGTGTAATTAGAAATTGATATTCATTCTCCATGGATAACATCCAGGTTGCTAAACTTATAGCACGATCCTCATGTGGACCACCTTCTGTAGCAACTGCACTAGGATTCAGGAACATATACCTAGCTTGATAGCCATATTGGGTCACTAAATGGTGTAAATGCCTACAAGTACAAAATATAATGTGAATTAAGTGTTGTATTATATAATTGCCAACTATAGATATATGTATATATATGAAGTTCTATATATATTAAAAAAATAAACTTCTTACCTCATGTATAACGTAATAGGCACGGCCCCAATCTTTTGTAACGTGCAAAACTTAATTATTTCTTTTTTGAATACGGGCAAACAAAAAGCTTCTCCAAATATTTCTTCATCAAAGGGAACATTAACAATAACACCTTCATCTACTCCTTGAATGGTTTTCAATAATAATTTTATAGAAGCTGGTGTACCATCAACAAATTTAAACTGTGCTTGTATAACAGATTCCGCTTTATTTCGTTGTGGATGTACTCTTTCTTGTGTTTGAGGTGGCTATGGTTGTGAAGATTTATTCTTCCCCGTTTGATACCTATTTATATCATTAAACTCCTAAAATCCAAATAAATGATGAAATGTGAACAAACAAGTTAATAATTCACATTAGAATTCAATAAAGGATAAATTTATTTGGAAAATAGGTCTACATACCAAATTATCTTAAAAGATGACAAGCATCTTAGGCCATGCAAGATGCGATCCAAGTGCATCACTTACCAACCTTGTATCATCATCTGGATTTAGAATAGGAATTAGGGCTGTAGCATCAAGAATAACCTCCACTGATGCACGAAAATTATTCTCTCCTAATTCTCTACCGTGAATAATAGTTGATGAGGTTGACTCTTGTACATATCCTAAAGTAACTATGTTATCACGAGACCCCATTGCAAGCTTATATAGTAGGTTCTACGATATAGAAAATCAAACACAATTTATAAATATAAGTAATTGATAAACAAATAAGAAAAAAACTCATATAAACATACTTTTTGAGTCGTGAAGATGTTCCTACAGCCACCATTAGATTTACATGTATCTCTTGTGGTTGCACTTCTTCCCTTTTAACTTCTAGCCGTGAAGGAGTTGTATTAGAACCTCCAACATTACTTTATTGTCCTGCTTGAATCTTAGCAATTTCTGCTTTGAACCGTTCTTCTTGTTTTTTAAGCATTTGTTGCATCTTGCATGTTTGTTCATCTTGCCATTGTTTCAAATCAAATGATTGTTGCTTCTTTGTCGGAGCAGGTTGATGAAAATATTATCTGTGGCTAACATGAAATCCCATTCCCCGTACACATTCAGAATATTCAGGAGTGCCTAATGCCATTATTAAGATATCATTAGAACCGTCTATATCAAGATTTCCCTATTGGAATTGTTGATTATAATTTTCCTACAAAACATGTACATAATTGAACATTAGACTATGCTATACTTTTAAAAAATTACAAATTAATATAATCAATATGTTGTAATAAGCAACTTATAATTCTATCAACTACTACATTGATTTCCTCAGTATGGCCTCCTTTTTTAGGGACACGTCCTCTACTCCATAGCTCGGATCTATCAATACCACATCGGCCTTCGTCTTTTTCAATCTTAGCTTCTAATCCAGCATAACCCAAGCGAGACATACGATGTGGATATTTATTTTGCGTTGATCTTCCCTGTTGTACTTTTCTAGCTTCCTCCTATTCTGCACTTAATCTTTTCTTAACAAACTCATCCCAATCTTTAGGTTTAATCCACGGTGCATATGATGCTAGAGGGTGCTCTAATAACTCTAGACAAGTACGTCTATACTCATAAATCAGTTCAGTTGTAATTCTAGACTTAAAATCTCTCCATATTTTCCCACAACTTTTTAAAGTTTCTTTTTTTGCTTTGTAGTCTAATACAAATGTTTCCTACAATGTAAAAGAAATAATGTTAATACCAAATATATTCTAATAAATATGAAATAAAAATATTCATGTCCATACTAATATTATATGCCAGAACTCTTCTTTTAGGTCCGTCGGTACAAGCGTCCAGTTATCAATGTTTATTGAGATCTTACGACGAACCATAAGGCCACAAATGCTCGCCAAATGTTTACCTTCATCCCCAGTTGGTTGTTCCCATTCATTGTACGAGACAACTTCTTTTTTGTTATCACTTCTTTTGATAATCAACTCTTTCATTTGAGTCGTTCCTCTTAGTTTGTTTTTGTGTTTTCTTTCACCAAAATATCTCATCATAAAACTTTCTTTTTCTGAACTATTGAGTTTCTCTCTCTAAAATAGTGTACTTTTTCTCTGGTTCCATAGTCCTTTTATAGCTGAAAAGAGAGTGTTTTCCAATCATTCATAGATTTCAATACTCAATTCTGATTGATTGTATGATGTGGTACTTTCTTATCCAAACTCTACATCTTTCTCTCTCTTCCTCTTTCTTTTGCAATTCTATTCAAAATCTGGTACTTTGCAAATAATCCCATGCATGCAAAATTTGTAAGTTCTGCACATAACTTGCATTTCACTGGCCAAAGATAAACATGACTTTGACTAGCTGATGTGGCATCTTTGTACTAGAGAAAAAACCAAGTACATGGATTCTGAGGAGCAGTTGATCAGATATGGCCTGGTGGATGCTGATGCATGCAGGCCCCATATGCTTCCTTGCCCCAGTTGCTCACTCGCGCCTCTCCATGCTTGAATTGCATGCGCCAATCTAGGCCAACTAGGCCATTCGTCTGCTGGATCCGATGGCCTGAAATTGTCTGGGATTTCCTTTTTTGTTTCTTTCTTTTCCCTTTTCTTTTTAATCTAAATCAAATCAAATTAAATTAAATAAAAAACCTAAAACTAATAAAGTTATGATTCAAATTAAATTAGCTTAAACTAATTAAAGTAATCCAAATAAAATAACATAAAATTAAACAAAACTATATCTAAACCAAAATAAAATAAAATAACTTAAATTACTTAAAATCTAAATTAAAATTACTCTAGGACACATATTTTGAATGAATGAAAAGTCTTTTTGTGCTAGTCTTATTCTTGACTAGATTTAATTTATGTGCATGGTTGTTTCTCATCCGTTATGAGAAATGGTATATGACTTATGTCATTGTACTCTAATTATCATATTGACCCCTAAACTCGTCTATCTTGTATTGATGAGGGTTCTGTTAAAGTCCTTGGACTTAATGATCGCTTAGGAGTAAGTTTAGCCATAGATAAATAGAATTATCCTAGAGAGTTATTGATCTAGTATGGACGATATTATACATACCTAACATCTAATATGCTATACTATATTAGTGCCTAATAATCACTATTCTGATTATAGAAGTCTGGTGTTTTCCACTTCTAGACTTGATTAATGTCACTACTTCTATAATTAATTACCGACTTGGGGTCATCGTTTCCTATCTCGTATGTCAAGGTCTTATGTCTATTGATAAGCTATCTTGCGATTATATGTCCATTTGTTGTGTACATCCTTAACACGCACCTTTGTGTAGCATTGGTATGTTAGTGGAGTCCTAACTCCAAGTATAAAGTGTATTGTTCATACTTCTTAATTTAACTTGTGTTTGATTCGTTACTCCTACATTCTATAACATGTGGTTCACTTTCTTTTCTAACTGTTATTCCTTGTTCTTTCACTTATACCCCTATTGTGTTTGAATTTCAGGATGAAATTCTTTTAAGGGAAAAAGATGTAAAACCCCTTATTATAGTAAGTGCATTTTGGTCTTTTAACCATAAAAATTTAATAACAATAAAATAAAATAAAATAAATACGAATTTATGCTAAATTGATATGAAGTTGGAAATTTGGACTACTTTGCAATTTTAAGGGACTTATTTGATGAGAATCTAAAAATAAGGAACTATTAGCAAATCCGGAGGTCCATTTAATTGATGGACACATGGCTTGTAGCTCATTTCTTCTCAGCTCTCTCTCTCTCGAAAATTCGGCAAAAACACTGATAACTGGCCGAGCTCCGACGAAGCTCTTCCTGATGTTGTTGAGCCATGCCATCATCTAGATTCAAGAGCCCATTCTCAGACAACCCTTCTGCCGCAAGCCTTGTTGCCTAAAACTTATTGGTTTACCACCGATGGCGCGTGGAAGCCGTAGAGTGTTTTTCAATACCAGTGCCTATTCCAGCAACGTTTCACCATGAAACCAGTCAGGTTCAATCCATCTCTTCACAATTTTTCCGCTAGAATATATATTTTGACTTGAAATTGTCTCGTTTGTGAATTGTTATTTTTAATAGTTTTGAATTACTTAGTTTCAGGTATTGATTCCTCAATTTAACCGTTAGATTGTAAAATAAAACTTATATTTGTAATATACTCATTAAAGTATGAAATTTGATATAAATATATATTGACTATGTTTGGTGACTGGTACAAAAAATAAAATCTGACAGCTCAGATTTACATCGATTTATATGTCGTGGCCCTGGGTCTGCCTTGAGCCTGAATCGATCAAGTTATATGTCTAACCTAGCTATTTGGAGTGATAGAAATTTAGTGGTGAGGTCTATTTCACAATCTTAAGCTCTAATTAAAAATCAAATTTTCAAACCTATCAATCAAAAGTTCAAAAACAACGCCTGACCCTCTGAATGATACCCAAATGACATCAAACATCCTCTGTAGCACTGTAATGCTATTGGGACACTTGATTGAGGTAGGGGTTCAATTAGCTTGTTTTATACATGTTTTAATTTAAAATTTACTTATGACTATTTTTGAAAAAATCGTAAATAAAATGATATTTTAATAAACTATTAGAAAATCTTTGATTATTTTGGAATTGGACTATGTGACTTCAATATAAATTTATAAAATCGTGATCATAGGATGATTTAGTGGATTTGTTGCATGTGATATAGTTAATTCTAGAATAATATCAAGTGGAGTTTTAAAGCATTGTTTGATTATGTTTTGCATGGTTATTATATATCTTATTACATGTTGTACATACTATAAGATCATACATAAGATACATCTTAGGCATCACAATATTTAGTAAGCGGCTAGTATCCCTGTCCTCGGTGAGACCCCGTAAACCCACATTGAATTTTCTGATTACCTCCCACTTAGCAGCCATAGGTATTCTGTTGCCCCTCTAGTTCGATAAGAATAGACACACGGGTTGTCTGTCTTATTTTCTGGGTTATGTATCAGACAAAGAGCACTTAGTACACGTAGTACGAGTTAGCTTGGTTCATGATGAAAAGATATAAGTTCAAGGGATAGGACGATTTTTTATATGTACAATCTTGTGGTTCTAATTCTGGTTTTGAATATGTGATTATTCTAGATTTCAATTATTTTATAAACTCACTTTATAAATAGATTTTGGAAAGGTATTAACTATGCAAGTTTGGTAAAAATTATATTCATTTATAAAGGTAATTGTGTTTCTACTGAGCATCTGAATGCTCACCTCCTACTTCCTCCCACTTTCAGGTGTTGAACTTTTTTTGGGAATTGTTAGTGGCTTGACAAGCTTATTTGGCATATGCCTTTTGTTCCTACATCTTCATTGGTTGGTTTCAAATCTATATCATCTTTTCCTTTTTATGTAAGAATTATTTAGCCAATAGTTGTGTATTTACTAAGTGGATACATGAGGATAGTTTTATTATTAAATTGAGTTTTAAGAAATACAAATTATTTTATGTAAATTGTTTGGAAATTGAATTTCATGAATTTAAAAAAAATGTTACTATATGAATTAAATGGAATTCCTACATATCTTAAGTGTATATTTTCTTGAGAAATTAAAAATTAATGGAAAGTTTCATGTGTAACATCTCCCAATTCTTATATGTATGTAAGAGATATTTGTAAAAGTATTTAGTATAATCGGGAGATACTGTTCGACCTAGAACTGATAAAATAGTAGAAAATTAAAACTTTTGAAATTTCCTAGAAATAACAGTAAAATTCATTTCATTATTATATATGTACATATATAATAGACCTTTCATACAACTATACATAATATACACAAACTCAAAACAGATACAAAATTTTCTATCAGGAAACCAGAGTGTCAAAATGCTCATATACATTAGCTGTGGTAAAAAAATAGGTACTCCTCCTCTGATCTCATACATCAGCAGAACTCTTTGCAATGTAAGAATATCAATGAGTATATAACTCAGTAAGTAATATATATCGATATAGAGAGTATATGACAAAGAACAAATAATCATATGATTGAGATCCCTGTATATATATTGTATTGCCAGACAAAACCATGAATCATATACTGAGCCACTCAGAGAACATATAACATATCATGAACTATATGGAGGTCTCAAGCCCTAAAAAATCCGCTCTGTGTATAGTAGAGGTCCATCCTATACCGCTATCAAAGTGTTTCCGAAGGAACCATAGTGTCCTCGAAAAGACTAGAGTGTTCCTAAAGAAATCATATCACATATTTAGGCATTGGCCCACCATACTCTATTCACCAATACTCGTCAAGCAATAGAAATATACTACGTATATATGTCTTATACAAAGCAGAATGGCATATATATATGTTCACAGATTCATAGATTTCATAATCACTTATACATATGTACACATATTCACATATATATGTATATATGTATATGATTAAAATACTCGAGATACTAAAAAAATTATGGTTTCCATAATTTTAAACATTATTAAAAGAAGCATAAATTTTGATATATAAAAAGAATAAATAACAATTACATAAAGCTTATATTGATTAGTACGACATGCATTTGCTATATGTAATTAATATCACTAATACTTAATAATAGCAAGAAAGTAAAATTTATCCTAACATACAATCAAGTAACTTGACAATGGAATGACTAAAAGTAAAATTTATCCTAACATACAATCAAGTAACTTGACAATGGAATGATTAAAGATAAATCAAACCAGCTGATTAATGGAAAGACCCCTCAAATAAATTATAAAAATAGATTAATGAATGACTTGATTGAAAATATAACAGTATTAATTCTAAGATCAAAACATATACATTTATCAATTAATCTTTCCATGTAACTATTTTCTATATAAAGAGATATATAGTAAGTAAAAGACTTAATAAGACATTTTTATTATTAATATATTTTCAATTCCTTATCTCAGAAATTCAACTATAAAGGAAAAATAATATGAGTCTAATAGTATAAGACTTCAATTAGTTAAATGAAAACTATATTTATATGTATAATATTTTTTATACATTCTTTCTTGCTTTGTTGTAATATTAATTGCACCAAATCCTAGTTAAAACTATATACCCACATCTCCGTAATGAATACGTAAAGGGAAAAAAAAAAAAGAAACAATTAATTGTATGGATAAGTAACTTCCACCAAGCTCTCAGTTAAGATTAGATTATATATAAATTCATATATACTTATATCGATATGGATAACTATAATTAATAGAAATTAAGAACCAATTATATATAGAAGATGCAGTAAGGAATAAAGAACACTTTACCTTTAACGTGCATATGACGTAACAAAATGATTGGCCAATTATAACTCCTAAGATTCCACTAAGATTAGCTTTATTTATCAATAGAAAGGTATTGGTGAAGATAAGTGCGGATGATTAATGGAGAAAGAGAGGTCTAACTAGGGTGAAGAAAGGTTTTTACTAGAAGAATTTTCCTAAATAACTTGGAGAATTGCCGACTTAGGCAAAGTCGGTGGTTTAGCCTTTTTTTTTTCTTTTGACATAATAAATTGACCAATTATAATCATACACATAAAATGCAAAGTAAATCACATAATTTAAATAAACTCAATTAAAGGAATAACACATATATAAATTGTCTCAAACATTAAAAAGAATAAAATAAAATAGCACATTTCAAAATTATTACCACTTATAACGTTCTATTATATTATTGACCTAGCATAACATATCTAATCATATATATATATATATATATATATTTAAATCCAATCATAATTTTAACCATATTCAGATTATGTAAAATAACAGTTTTATATGACAACAACAAAATATAAAGCAGTCTCGTGAACGACTTAGTACACATCAAATTTGTACCAAAGAGCATTTTCAGAACATTTTACTGCAAATTATCTTAAAACGTAATAAGAGTTAATAATCATAATAATTTAAAATCAAAACTTAAAATAATATGCAGACATGACACTAATATAATTGAAAATACTATTTAATCACATTAAAGTTGGCTCTTTAATTATGTAAAGAATTAGGTGTCATAATAAAATTCGAAATATCACATCATGATTATAAAATTTGTCCACTTTTGAGGACTAAAATGAAAATTTTAAGCACAAATCTTCTAAAATTTTAAAAAATATCAATGTTTCAATTTAAAAATTCCCAAATATCACGGACTTAGAATTTCAGTTTTGACAATATCAACACACGTTTTTAGTGTTTTATGATAAATATCATATCTGAAAACTAATGGAAAAATGAAAAATGTGTGAACAAGGGAAAGAATAAATATATGTGGACGACAAAATTAGTTAGTACAAACAAAGTTGATTGGATCACTCATGAATAGAAACAATGATCCGTGGTCCAGTCATTAAAATAATTTTGGACAACTACTATAGATTTTTAAAATCTAACGCGTAACACGATTTACAAAATTTGTATGCAAGGGACAAAGTCTATTATGATATATGTTGGATGCATTCTTAGTTGATCATGAAATAGCTAATGACCTATTACACGTTCAACTTTCGACAAACACGTGTCAAGTTGTGTTTGAAATGTCTAAGTTAAAAATCTTAGTTCGTACTTATTTAGTAAGTGTAAATCATGACTGAGACACTTTATGAACGAAACCTAATTGGGTGGACGAAGTATGGAAGAAAAAACTTGACAAATGATTTAGATGTTAACTAGATGATCCAGTGTATTAAATATTTCACCTAGTAGAAATATCATTTGTAATCGCACATTTTTAAATCACTCGAAGTCAAATTGATCTATCAACACAATTATAATTTGAAAAAAAAAAATATTGTAGTCAATTCCCTCCGTTGTGAAAACCCCTTTGCAACAAGTATTGCTTTGTATCTTCGTTTTTCTACATTTGGAATACTTTCTTTTTTTCTGAAACACCCACTTTTGACCAATAAATTTCTAGTTTACAAGATTCTAATTTTCAAGTTTTGTCTTTCTTTAAGGACTGTAATTCATTATGCATAGCTTCTAACCACCTCTCTTTAGCACTCATTTTATTTTATTATCGGACTAGAGGTAGATTGAAACGCTTTATCAAACCACCATAGAGGCATAGTTATGCTGATCTTATGGACTATGCGTTAACTGTTCCAACGGATATTGAAGAGTGTACAAGGAAGTTATATCCATCTAGATTATATCGAGGTAAATTAACTTTTTTTTCCTTCTTCTCCAACTGTTTGTAACTCACGTACGGCTGATCCCTAATTTTGCTCCTCATCAACCTATACAGTCTGATTAATTAACTTTATTGTAGTCTTAGTTTGAATCTATCAAGACAAATTAGTCATCTATAACTCTTGAAGCACTACATCTCTACTCGCCAAATATCTCTTGTTACAATAATTATTAGTTTGAAATAATAATTTGGCTTAGAATTGAAATAATAATTTTAGCTCATTGTTTATATTGATTATATGGATATTTATACAAGTTATAAAAGAGAATATACTAAAGAATATATAGTTAATAGCTATAAGATAATTATATAAAATATAAAATACAAAATAAATGAATAAAATAAGTAAATAATTACATAATAAAAAATATTCTAAAACAGATAAATAGATAATTCTAATAGTAAATAATTATTATTAGTAATTATCTCCAATACTTGTGTTCAGGACTGAAATTTGTGCTCTTAATTAATTTATGACCTATACTTAATTCAAACAAAACAGGAAGAAATTGGATTAAGTCGTGAATTTGCACGATAAAAAAGGTTTATTACAACACTTCCGCATGTCAAAATAGAATAGGAGGTCGAAGTAGCAAACCACATGTCCCACGTGTCTTGACAAGATTTGTAGTTGCAAAAATAACTCATTTAGTATGCAGAAGAATTAAGGTCATCACAACACTTTCCATGTGTCAAAGCAAAATAAGCGATCGTAATAGGAAACGACACATCTCACGTGTCTTGACAAGACGGACGGTTGCAAGGATGATGTGTTTATTATAATAATATAATGAACAACAATATATGAAATTTGAAAATTAAAGAGTTAGAAACTGATGGAGGCGGATTGACTGACCATAGTGCCAGTTGGAATTAAATTTAAAAGAGTTAGAATTCTGAAGCGGTAAGACCAAACATATCATTTAAAAAGGACAATATATTAAATAACTGAAATTAAAATGTGAGAATTTAAATAAGACGATGTGACCGGTCACAAGGAAAAATAATACAGATTACTAAATAAATACACACAATAATTCAAAAAAAAAATAGAGTAAAGTAACCGATCACACTTAGAGTAGCAATATAGATTACTTCACGAGAGAATGGGTAATGGAGTAATTGATTGTACTTATGGCAGTTCGAATTACTCTCCAAGTTACAGAGATAATGTTGATGTTAGGTATGATTAAAATAATAGTGACAAGAATAATAATAATAATATAGGTGATATGATAAGAAAAGAGAGAGCACAATACTTCAAATTTGTACTACAGATCAAGTACAAAATTTGTGAAGAGTAGCTTGGTGCCTAAAGATCGCTTATAAAAAGAAAACTATGATGCTAATAATTAAATTAACACAAGAGTACTTACGAGTAAATGTGTGTATGAATATGTAAATGCGTAGGTAAAATGGAAAAAGTAAATTTGAGACTAGGTTTAGGATGTGCACGAGAGAAAGTAACAGGGCTAATGTATATATATTATAATAATAATATCCTTAAACTAATGAAACAATGATATGGGAAAAATGTAGTAAAGTATCTACATGCATGAATGGACAAGTGATTGTGTGAAGAGACTTGTTGACCAAGTCTAATGTTAATGACATGCAAATGCAAATGAAATGAAAATAACGATGATAATAACGAAGCTAACAATCTGCTAACATCAAGGACCAGTAACCTAGAGGACAAGATGAAGCTAACAACCGAAAATATGAGGTGAAGTGATAGTACAGATATCGAATGGAGTTAAGGGTCAAAGAAAGTGATTTTATTATTGGCGAAAGAAAGATTATATATAGTAAACGAAAGCAAAAGAATAGCCACGGACTGATGGAAAGGAAAATAAGAAGAGGATGATGGTGGTGATATTAACGAGTTAGTGGGGGATGGTTAAAGATTGGTCAAGATTGCGTGTAAATACAAGTGTATGGATATAGAATGAAGAAAAAGGGAGTCACAGGTCGATTATTGCATAATATGGAAATGGATGTTTATGTTTGAAAATAAACCTCTTTAAGTCAATAAGAAATATTCTAGGCCTATTAAGATGAGGCCCAGTAAATTAGAGTTAGTTCAAGTACAAAACTCATAAGGAAATAAATTCAAGTCCAAATTGAAGAAGCCTTCCACCTAGAATCTTTTAGTGTTAGCTAGATATTAGTTTTTTGTATGTGAATCATTTGATTACTTAGATTATTATTATAAGTGTGTCGAAGCACTACTAAAGATATCTACTATCACGACACGTGTATGAACGCACCGTGATAACTGAATAACTATCACGGTGCTTAATAAGCGCCATGATAAACGGAGGCAATACCACGGCGCCGTGGTATCCCATCTTTAAGGCACCTTTTGGGCGCCATTATATTTAACAATTACGGCGCCCATAAGGCGCCGTGATACACTTTTCTCGGCGCCCATATGGTGCCGAGGTAGGGGCCCAATGTAAAGGGCCCCAAAACGAGCCTAGCAGACCCAACTCACTCTCCTTTCCTCTTCACTTCCAGCCGCGGCCAAGTCTCCCCCTTCCACCATTTTCACTATTTTTTCCGGCAAACAAAGTATATTTAAGCTTTTAAACTCATTTTTGTCACTAAAATTAGATTTGACATTGTCTTAACCATGATTTTGACCAATTAGTTTGTAGAAATTTTATGTTTTAGGTATATTTGAAAGCGTTTTTATTTGGAATCCTAATTTATCAAATGTGAATATCTTGAGCATGCATTGATAATCTTTACTCTTGTAAGTATTAGTTAGACTATTTATTTACTAGAAATCTTATTTTTGGGTATGTTTTACTATTTAAGTATAAATTAATCCGAATTTGTTATTATTTTGTCGCTATTTTTTATTTATTTTAAGTGAAGTGTGAGTTCATTTAGTTGTAAAAAGTTTCAAATTGAAAGTGTGTTATAAATTTATACCAATTTCATGTTTATTTACTATAAATCATATAATACGTTATGCTTTTTAATTTCTAACCTTAGTATCAATTAATCCAAATTTATGCAATTTTAATTGAATATTGTGTAGTATTTTAGAAATTTATATATTCAATGTTTTTAATTGGTTCAGGTCATGTGGAGTTGATCATTAGTTGCAAAAGTTTAAAATTGAGGTAGGCTCTCTTAATTTCTACAAATTTTATGTTAGATACTTTGAAAGGTTAACTTGAGATCTTTGATTCTAAAATTTTTATTTGTTGGATATAGATTGTTGTTGTAGAAATCTATATCATTTTTCAGTTGTCAAAATTTTTATTTTGCAAATATACTTATTTCAAATATATGAATGTTCAAATTTAATGTATTGTGGATTATAGATGTTGAATTTTATTTATCATTTTAATTTGCGTATAGGTTTTAATATAAGTTAGAGTACTTAGATTACTTGTGAATTAGCAAACTGAGCAAACTGAGATATGTTTTCTCAAATTTTTTTCTTTTATTGACTAATGTCACTTTCACATTGGTTTCATCTTATTATTTTAGAAAATTTAAACTAGATGAGATATGATATCATATAGGAAATTGTAAGTTGTGGTGATATGATGATGCTATAATTGTGTGGGATTGCTTGAGTTTATTATTTGTGTTGATATTATTTTGTCATATGTTATATTTGGTTGATTGACAAATTGCTTGTAACAAATGAGACTATTTAAGAATAAATTAAGTCCTGAATTTGATAGTACTTAGAAATATAAGAATAATTTGAAATAAGTATTAATGTATAATTTGTGTTTTAGTTACTCAATTGATTAATGCTAGAAATAGGGGAGAATATGTACAATTTTTTATGGTACTTAATTTAGTTAGTTTTTTATATCAGTTGTTTCATTTTTTTTTTTTTTCAATTGTGCTTAGAATAAATAAGGAATGGATATTGGCAGATAGACTATCGACTGAATATAGAAATAGAGTTGATAGCTTTTTGGAGTTTGCTATTGAAAATGTAAAAGATTCAAATTTAATTTCATGTCCGTGTGTTAAATGTGGAAATTTACAAAAGATAGGTGTTAAAAAGATAAAAGAACATTTATATTTCAATGGAATAGATCAAAGTTACAAACAATGGATTTGGCATGGTGAAAAGGTTCCAATTACCGGATTTTCGTCAAAGAAGAGTACAAGAGATGATTATGAGTTAGATTTAAATGATGATCTTTTTGAAATGATTGATGATGCACAGTATGACATAGATATAGATCCTATTAAGTTTCAATCATTACTTAATAATGCTGAGAAACCGATCTATCCGGGTTGTACGAAATTTACAAAGTTATCTGCATTATTGAAATTGTATAATTTGAAAGCAAGAAATGAATAGAGTGATAAGAGTTTTTCAGACTTATTAGATTTACTAGGAGAGATATTGCCAAATGATAACGAGATGCCACCTTCCTTTTATGAGGCTAAAAAGACTTTATGCTCATTGAGTATGCAATTTGAGAAAATTCACGCTTATTCAAATAATTGTATTTTATATTGAAAGAAATTTAAAGATACAATGTGTTGTCCAGTATGTTTACTTTATGCTTATGTATAGTGCCCAAAACAACCGACAAATGTTGAGTGCGGATTCTATATATGTAAATTTATAAGAGAAGTCATTGCACAAGCCAATGTTATATCATTTTCTACAATGGTATGTTACCATATGTTTTATTAGTTCTCTTCTAATTTATAGTTTGATTGATCACTTTCTAACAAATAAGGCATTTGAATTTGTAGTTTAATGGACAAAATTTCTATACAAAATATGATATCAACGGACTTTTTGAAGAGTGGGTAGAAGAACTAATACAATTTCTCATTTGAGGTTCTTAATCTTTGTTTATTTAAACTATGTAGTCTTTGATAATGATGTTAGTTTGGCTTAGAAAACTAATGTACATATATACTTAGTTTATAGACTATAATGATATGATTATGATCAAGTTATTATGTTAATTTAATATTAGTATATAAATTTATATTTATACTCCATTTTATTTGAAACATTTGGTGTATGTAATGAATTTGGATTACATTTATAAAATTCCAGGGGGTAATATAAACAAATATATTACAAATACCCCCTGTAAATATGTACCATGGCGCTTATAAGGTGTCGTAGAAGGTCCTTGGTATCTAGATACCAAGGCGCTTAAAAAGCACCGTGGAAGATGTCTTTCACGGCGCCTGCAAGGCGCCATGTTAAACCTTCCACAATACCTTATAAGCGCCATGATAGCCAGGCCGATTACAGCACCTGGAACCAAAGCGCTTTTGTGGGCACTGTGAAAGGCATTTCAAGGCACTTATAAAGCGTCTTAAAAAGCCTTTTTTGTTATACTAAAGAAAATATGTATAGCTTAAAGATTTTTGTAATTGTTTATTTGTATGGTTCTCATTGTTTCTGATGTAGTACAAATACCCTTCTCTATTTGAATTCTAAGCATCAAATAAGGAACAAAGCTACTAAGAGTGAAAAGAAGAGAGAAAGAAGCATAGATTCTAGTGAGTGAGTGAGCTTAACGAGTGAAGTTAAGAATTTTCTTTTGTAAAAATATTTGAGTGAAAAATAAAGCGTGTTTTATTTCTAAAAATTTATGGGATTAATAAAGAGATAGTGGTAGTGGTTACAAGGAACACGAGTAGAAGAAAAAGATTAATGCTTTGGGTTTACAAAAAGCTAACGAAAGAGCAAGAGGGCCAAGTAGTGAAAGAGAGCGATATTGTACTGGGAAGATGAATGAGTCGAAAAGGAATCGGTTCCCTTACAAATGAGTGCTACCTCTCTATTTATAGGCAAGGGGAATGCTCTTAATCAAGGTTACAAAGTAGCCTAATATTACAATAGTAAACTTAAGTATAATTGATACAAAACGTGGCATCACTCTTCAAATGACCAAATAGCTCTTGACTTCAATCCAATGAGGTGTCAATGTGATGTTGGGAGAAGTCTCTTTCTTGGCTTCCAAGAGTCTTTATGGTGTTGACACCTCTCTTGCTCTACATGTCAAGCTTAACAAGCTTAGCTAGTGAAAAATGGCCACATGCATACTTCCAGAAGCTCGTAAATGGGTGAAGAAATACTCCAATGGTAGGAGAACATCGTTTTAGCTTTTTGATCCAAATATAGAATCGTTTTTAGTTTAGGAAGAATGACCAAAAACGACATGTACCTCCATTTGTGAACTATCCAGTAGTTTTGTTGCAAGGTCAAGTGTCGTTTTCTTGAGCCTTCGTGAACTACATGTCAGATGAAGCAAAACGACATATATTTTTGTCAAAGGACACGTCGGATGCGACGTATCGAAGCTTGTTCTTGCTAACCAGATGGTAATTTGGTGCTAATTTGTGTATTTAAGGCTTAATCACAAAATTGGATTGAACCCCAAAATAACTCGTTACCATTAATTATTTTTGTCGAAGGACACGTCGGTTGGCGACGTGTCCAAGCTGATGATAGGTGTGAAATTTCTTCCAAACACATGATTTCTAATTTTATCAAGGCACTTGGCTAAAGCTCTTATTAATTCTTGCTAACCATATGATAATTTGGGACTAATTGATGTGTTCAAGACTTAATCATAAAATTAGATTGAACTCCAAAACATTAAGTCCTCTGAGCTATAGTAGATGTGATCATTCCCAAGAGTTCATCAAGCTCTATAAACAGGGAAGTTAGTCAGTTCATTTTGAGTCAGGCAGTTAGTCAGTTCATTTTGAGTCATGTCTTGTCAGAGGGTATGCATTGATCACATATACATCTTTCCCGTTCCCGTTATGGCTTCGGGCTCGATTCAATCTGAAAGCACTTCTAGAAACCAGTCCTCCAGCCTTTCACGATCTTCAAGCAGCTCACTCGAGCTTTTAGCTGGCTCTCCTCTGCCGGTTCCTCCTCTTTCTCCTACGACTTCACGGGAGAGTCAAAGGGGCG
This sequence comes from Parasponia andersonii, assembly GCA_002914805.1. Taxonomy (NCBI): domain Eukaryota; kingdom Viridiplantae; phylum Streptophyta; class Magnoliopsida; order Rosales; family Cannabaceae; genus Trema; species Trema andersonii. The sequence goes on from JXTB01000460.1 coordinate 237,193, forward strand.
TAAGAGCCTTCCAAGCTCAAATTGGCGCTTTGAGTGACCAATTGAATCGTTCTCGAGGAGAGTTGCATTATTATCTCGAATGCATTCATCAATTAGAAGAGCATGCCACACATGCTTTTGAGCATGTCTCGGAAGCGCAACATTATGTGGATAGAAAAATAGCTATGCTTGAGACATGCTTTTGAGCATGTCTCGGAGGTGCAACATTATGTGGAGAGAAAAATAGCTATGCTTGAGGCTAATCTGAGTATTGCGGAGTCTAATCTCCTTGAAGCATGTCAAGAGATAGCTCGCTGGCGTGAGCTTTACTAGGACTTACGGAGCCGTGTCATCCCTGTGCCTGTGTTGTCTTCTCATCTTGAATTCTAGCCTTCGACTCGAAGTGTACAAAGGTCATCTCATTTTCCCCGGAGGGGCGTTCGAAGATATCCACATCGTAGGCACTATGCGCCCCACGGCTTCTAAGGGTAGTAAAATGCCTGAAACTATAAAGAGAGAACACACCTGCGAAAGGAAGTGATGTAGTCCTTCCAAATTTTGTACTTTGTAGTACTCTCTTTTTGTAATATGAATAAAGGGTAATAAGTTTGTTATATAATGATGCTTGTGCAAGTAAGGTCAAATTGATAATTGCATGCTCCCAGTATATAAACCATGAACCATAAATTCCGTACACATGTGAAAGAGGGCATAAATAATATATCATTATGATTAAACACTACCCAAGCATGCATAAATAATTTAGAGTCAATATCAACTAAACGTAGGTGAATTAGTGACCGAGACATAATACACAGAAATTTGATGAAACAGTCACTAATAATGCATGCTCGGCTACAATACACTTAATATATTGAAAAGAATGTGCCATGCATAACAATGATCAAACTTAATGAGGAAGCATCATGAAGAAATTTGGCCAAACACGGTGCAAAAATGAATATGTCCATAAAAATGGTCATGATGCTTATATGTATAAATTACAAAGATTAAGACCATAATCTGTTCATGCTCAAAACTATATCTATGTTATGAAAATATAGGCAAACATACGTGTACTATCTTAAAGCAACATGTCCCATGCATGCTTGTAGTACGTGTTGGTGCATGAAGTATACCTATGGAATATATATAAGTACAAGTGGGCACATGAGCAAGTGTGTAGTGTCTAGTCTTATTTAGGAGCAAGAGCACTTACATTATTTTATCCAAAAACGGCAAGTATATATACGAAAGGGTGCAGCCTTTCTCAGGTGGGATTAGACCAAAGAATGCTCAGTCATTGTGTAAAGAATTCAAAGAAGAACATGTAAAATATAATAATATAGTATGTTTCACATGACACAAGAAAGCTATCATAGCTTGGGCAGCTATACCTGAAATTTTCTGCAAGTAATTGTTCCTGTTAAGAAGTTTAATCCTCGACTGGAGCAATATATAAGTAGCAACAAGTATATTGAGGAATAAAATCAAATGCGTGTGTTCTTTTGGTGCATGCAACCAAGTGCTTGTAAAGAAGGAAAGTGGACATATAGACTAGCTAGAGCTAGTTTGGGCGGCAACCATCATTCATGAGAAGAGAATATAGGAAATGCTCACCTTTTTCAAAGTGTATTCAGCTTTGTGTAAGAAGAAGATGAGAAAGGCAATAAAATAAAGGGACACACACTACTTTAGCCGTGTAAATACAAGCAACATGCATGTGTGCATGTAGACAAATAGACAAATGGCCAAGATTTTGATAAGAAAATGGTGCCACGGAAGAGTTTGGGAACCCGAGACCATGTGAGGAACTTTCAATCAACATTGTATAGTCATTAAAATAGGAAATATTTCATATAAAACAAATGTAACACTGCATGAAAATAACTTTTTCCCGACAGACTAAGATTAGCTTGTCGAGGAAAGTTATATTTACCGATAGTTTAACCTAATTCTGTCGGCAAATAATGGCCTAAAAAATTAATTTTTTGGACCTTTATACTGACGGGCTACTCGTCGGTATACATTCAATATACCGACACATGATTAACTTTTCGTTGGTAAAAAGTATATGGAAAAAAATCCGGATTTTTTTCCGCAAATATTAATTTTTGGGCGCCAATACTTTTTTACCCTAGAAAAAGATATTTTCCAAAAATATATTTACCGACGGGTTTATATTGTCCGTCGGTGAAAGTATCTTGCTTTAAAGTTAAAACACGGTCGTTTTTATATAGTCATATTTTTTATAAAACATTCACCGACAGAAAATATGCACCCATCGGTAAATCACTACAAGAAAGCAGACTTTCACCGACGGGCTATGTAAAACTCGGCGGTAAATTTTTACAACAAAACCCTATTCTCCTCTTTCCCTTAGTCTCATTTTAGCCGTAGTCCCTATTTTCTCCCTTCTCTCATCGCTCACAGCCCTTCCCTCTCTCTCTCTCTCTCTCTCTCTCTCTCTCTCTCTTGCCGCCCCTTTCTCTCTCTTCTGCCACTCTTCCCTCACCGTCACTCCTTCCTTACCAGCCTTCTCTCTTTTGCTCTCGGTTCCTCTCTCTTTTACTTGATCTCAGTTTGTTTTGCTTGGTCTTTTGGGCTCGTGGTCTCTTTTTCTCAGTAATCTTGTGATTTAAAAAGTAAGTGCTTCTAAAACTGATTTTGTGTATTTATTTTTCTTAATTTTAATTTTTGAAATTTTGTTTATATAGGCATTTTGGGTTCAATGGATTTGTTGTTATATACATTGATCAAGACTCTATTCAAGTCTTAGTAATGAGGGGTTTTGCGAATTTTTCTTCTTTGATAAAATGGGTTTTTTTCTATAAAAAAAATCTTCTGAATATTGAATTTGAGACTTAAAGCCTTGAGATGTTAAGATATGGGAATCATTTTAAATAACACATTTATACGTTTTCTGTAATTGCATATTGATCTTCTTCAAGTTTGAGTTGTCAGGTTGTTGATCTGAATTAGAAATATTGGCCTATTTGGTATCAGATTCGGATCCACTTTTTTGAAACTCAAAAACTTTAAAAACTTTGAGTTGTCGGGTCCAATAAATACTTGTTTGTTTGGTGGGCTTATATCACAAAACTGTTTTTGTGCTTCTGAAACTAGTTCTGAGTGATTTCTATTTTCTATTTCGATTTCCTATTTTGCATGTTTACATCCTTTTTCATGGCATATGCTTCTCATTGACATATTTATTATTTGGCTAACAATCTCTCGAGTCTCATATATAAGTATGAGCCAGTAGAAATAGGAAGGCCTCATATGACATAACATGCATGCATATATTTACTTAAGTTATCATGATGAGTTAGTTAGTTGATAGCAAATCACCATGATGAGAACATATTGAAGCTACTAATGCAGACTCAGAGCTAACTAGACCAGTAGAAGTTTATAGTTAGTTATTAGAATTTGTTGGCATGAATTATGTAAACTGTTATAACAAATTTTAATTAGTTACAACTAATTTATAGTACACTCTCCTTTGGCCTTTATTTTTTAGACTTTCCTTATTCTTACCCATTATCATATTTGTGAAATTTGAAAATAACAACGTGACAATACTACTGACCATGGATTGATGATCTTTTCTTCTTCATCCGTTAAACTGCTTGGGACAAAGCACACACACATATATATATATATATATTCTAAGAATAAAAGCCATGTATATATGTGGTCCTTGTGATGAATTTTTCTTCAGTTTCTTAATTAGTTTCTACCTACTCTGCATAGAATGGTAAGCAGGCATCTATAGAATATTAGAAATTGCTGGTATAAAAGGTAAATTATCTCAGTTATTTAATTCTTATATCTATTACTATTTTGTTTTATAAAAGATATGAATACACATTGTGTTCTATAGTCAATTCAGACACGTTATGTCATTCTCGATTTCAAAAGAAATTGGAAAAAATTACGTGACACCTTAATTTATGTCAGAATTATAGTTAAAAAAACCTTTAAACACATTAAAATTCAAAAAAAATAATACAACCACTCTTTCCAGTAGTCAATTTTTTATTAAAAAAATTTTTAAAAAGCTTTACCATGACATAATCATAAATTCTACTAAGCATAGTTTTGCTCGTTTACCTAATGTTGGGTCCTTTGGATCTTATTTGCCAAATACTGTATATTGGTTCTTGAAAATAATGTCTTTTTATGCTGCCTTAAACTTTGAATTACAATATATTGAAGTTTGAATTCATTTCAGGTCAGGCCTAAATATATTTGATTCGATTTACCATCTTAAGCAATCCATTTAGTTTTTAGATATGCCCATTTTCATAATAATGTCTCTTCGTTGGGCATATTGGACCCTTAATTGAGAAAATGTTTACGTATTACACGAAAAAGGAAAAATGATCATGATATATGTCCAATGTGGGGTTTCGGGTTTGGATGTATGAGTTATGCTTTCTATTTTTACTCACTAGTATCTATTGATTGTTGTGCATTTTTGATATTATACTTACTTTTATGTTTGTTTGGTTGATTTTTTTTTCTAGTTTTTATAGTTATCTATATATTTTAGTTTTATATCTAATTTGTATTATAATATAGGTGATTTTGTTCTGGAAATGTGCACACACTTGGCTACAAGTTTTGTGTGCGCATATATATGCACACACTTGGTATTAAGTGCCGAGTGTGCACACTTCTTGGTACTCGGTGCCGTGTGTGCAGCTTGTTAAACATAATTTTTGGAACATATGTTCATCATTTTAGTGCATTAAAATGTGTAATAAAATATTGAATACCAAAAAAAAGAGGGGAACTTGTACCTTCTTTTGGAGGATCCTTAGGGGTTAGGATCCCCTAAAAGCGGTACAAGTTCCCCCCTTTTTTTTGGCACTTAAAATTTTATCCCTTAAACATTTTAGATTTCATAATATACATAATAATTTTTAATATTAGATTAATATCATAGTGAATAAAAATTATTCATATGACACCTAAAATGATAAAACACCCCTATAAGATATAAAACATGCTAAATTTCCCAAAATATTATTATATCGACGGGGAGAGAAATTTTTTTCAAGCCTTTTCGTAATAGGCAATCTCCAATATAGGGTCATATGTCAAAGACACCATTCGACCCTTTCATGGCATATGTTTCAATCTCTTAGACTTACTTAACTTATACAATACAGCTATCATACTTAGTTGTCAAATTGTGGTGTTGTCCTCTCCTCTTTACCGTTTGGATTACGCCTATCACATCCATTAACTAGTATATTATTTCTAAATCCATTACCTAATATGATAACAAAAATGAAAAAGTATGTAATGAAATTAATTGAAGAATTAAATCATAATGCATTGTCTTTCAATTTTTTAAAATAAGAAACAAAAAATCTTTGTGAAAGAGAGAGGGAGACAAGTAATTTTATTAGGTTGGTTCCTAGTTCTCACGTACACTCATCCATAAAAATGTTGTATTGATTTAATGATAAATTATCATGAGAGTGTAAGAGGTTTATCTATCGATTTCTATAACTGGCACTTGGGATTTTTGTTTATTATTGGCCAGTATGACAATAAAGAATGGTAATATGTCAACTCATAGTGATTATAAGTTAGCAATATCAATATTGTAATTATGTATTCCCAACAATCGTCAAAGAATATTAACGAACTAATTTTAAGAAGTTAAACAATTATACACCGTATGTACATACATCTAAATGGTGATCAAGATATACACGTGGTACCTTGAACCAAGAGAAGAGTACAAATAATTAGTAACCAAGATCAAAACTTTTCACTTATCTAATGGTCCTAACATATAGATTATCTCCACTACAAATCAGAGGGATGTGAATGTAATCCCAATTGATGGTATGCAATCTCAAAACCTGTGTGCTCTATATAATGAACTCAGCCTTCTTTTTTCTGAGTTATCTAGTTTTGTGATGTCCTTTTTCTTGGATCGGCGGTGAAGTTGATTGAAATGGACTACATCTAAGTAAGAACAACCCATGTGTACAAAGCGTGGATTGCACCTAATCCAAATATAACATCCACTATCTTATCTTAATTAAAATCATCACTATCATATATACATTGAACCCAATATGTACATATATATAAATACAATCAATTACTACACTTCAGCTTCTCCGTAAAATAATTTATATTATTGCATTTTGTATATTATACTTACTTTTATGTTTGTTTGGTAGATTTTTTTTTCTAGTTTTTATAGTTATCTATATATTTTAGTTTTTATATATATATTGTATGTGCACATATATGCACACACTTCGTATTAAGTGCGGAATGTGCATACTTAGTGTGCACACCTTTTGGTACTCGGTGTCGTGTGTGCAGTTTGTTAAACATAATTTTTGGAATATGTGTTCATCATTTTAGTGCACCAAAATATGTAATAAAATATTGAATACCAAAAAAAGAGGGGAGAACTTGTACCGTCTTTTGGAGGATCCTTAGTGGTTAAGATCTCCTAAAAGCGGTACAAGTTCCCCCTTTTTTTTTGGCACTTAAAATTTTAGACTTCATAATATACATAATAATTTTTAATATTAGTTTAAAATCATAGTAAATAAAAATTATGTATTAAATAAAAAATAATCATATGACACCTAAAATGATAAAACACCCTTATAAGACATAAAACATGCTAAATTTCCCAAAATAACCCTAGAGTACACGAGATACCAATAAAATATGTAGATTTTCTGAAATACCCCTATGACACTCCTAGAAGTCCCGAAATGACGAAAATACCCATAGAAGAGAATAATCGATCTACAGTTATTCTGTTGGTTGATGATTTCTTTTCAAATATGTACACTTATCAACTATCTTTAATATATACATGATACATTTTATGCATGAAAGAAATTACCTTAGACCCGTTCAGGAGTCGGTGAGAGATTATACATCTCAATATCAACTTCTGAATTGTCCTATTTGGACAATTTGGGATTACACGTTATGTGTTGTCGTTTGCCTATAAACATTATTCTCTGGTGGTATCTCCTTGTGTTTTCCAAGTGTGTACATATATGTAACACACTTAGGAGAACTGTGGGGAGTTGCTACTAGAATTTCGGTGTGAACGGAACAATTTTTGAGTGAATGATAGACCATATAACAAAGTAATCTTGAATGGGATAGGGCCTTACCTTTTAGTAATGGAGTGCGAAGGTGGATTTAGGACACATGCACACAGCTACTTTATATTTCATTGTATGTGCTCTTTACCGATAATTGTTCTTTGCTATATGTGGACAATATAAGATGGATATCGACAAGAGTTGGATAAGCATAAGGAATTGATTGTCAGCTCAGTTAGAATTGGTGCTAAGGCTTTTGCTGAGATATCAAAAGCACTTATCAACGACCAAGGTAAAGTGAGATGTCCGTGTAGAAGATGTTTGAATAGGAAATTCTAAGACCCAGATACATTTGAACAACATATAGTTGAGAAGGGTATCAAACAGTCCTATACTATATGGTCATATCACGGTGAATCATTTCCAGTAGTAACTACGGAAAGTGAAGACGAAGGGGATGAGATGCATGATCTCATGGCTGATTTTGCTGGAGTAAGTGGACCAAGTCATGAAGTTAATTCAAACTTAGATGACATTCCGACAGATGGCAATCAAGACTCAGACAAGTTTAGCAAGTTATTTGAGGAGATGGAGAAAGAGTTGTATCCTAGGTGCACAAAGTTCTCATTACTTAACTTTTTAGTTAAGTTGATGCATTTGATATGTTACTCAAATTGTTGCTTGAAGCATTTCTAGATGGGACTAATTTACCTAGATCGCACTATGAGGCTAAGGCAAATTTATGTAATATCGGTCTTGGATACGAATCAATTCATGTATGCAAATATGATTGTGCTATATTTTGGAAGGAGAACTCAGAGTTAAACAGTTGTCCGGTATGTGGTGAAAGCCGTTGGGAAGTAGAGAAAAAAGTACCGAAGAAAGTGATGAGGTATTTTCCCATTACACCCCGATTGAAGCGGTTATATAGTTCTCGGCATATTGCAAAGGACATGAGATGACATGATTCAGGAAGACCAAAAGAAGATAGTGTTTTGAGACACCCTACAAATGATCTTGTCTGGAAGGAGTTTGATCGAAAATATCTTTTATTTGCAGCTGATCCACAAAATGTCCGATTAGGGTTAGTAACAGATGGATTTAACCCATTTAAGAATATGAGCATTGCTTATAGCATGTAGCCAGTTATACTTGTTCCGTATAACCTGCCACCATGGAAGTGCATGAAAGCGGACTCAATGATGTTGTCTCTCCTCATCCCTAGTCCTATTGCCCCTGGGAAGGACATGGACATCTTCTTGAGGCCTTTGGTTGATGAGTTGAAGGAATTGTGGTTGAATGGTGTTGAAACGAGGGATACAGTAAGTGGTAACACGTTCTGTATGCGAGCTGCAGTGATGTGGTCCATCAATGATTATCCAGCATATGCCTTAATGTCAGGTTGGAGTACAAAAAGGTATAAAGTATGTCCAACTTGTAATGAAAAAACTCCATCTGTGGGGTTCCGAAGTAACGTAGCATATATTGGGCATGGACTGATAAAATGAGGAGGAGTAGATAATATAATAGTCAATACGACTTAAGAGTGCCACCTAACAAGTACTCCGAAGATGATATTTTAAGTCAGTTAGAGCACTTACAGATCAAGTTGCATGGGGAACACAAAGATTATGACGAAGTGAAGAGGAGACGTACTATAGTAAAGCTAAATTGGTCAAAAAAAAGTATTTTTTTAGCTTAACTATCGGTGGCATTTGAAACTGAGACATAATTTAGATGTCATGCACATCGAGAAAAATGTGTGTGACAGTATCTTAAGAACTCTCTTGAGGATCGAGGGGAAATCAAAAGACATAGATAAGGCTAGACTTGATCTTGTAGATATGAATATTCGCAAGGAGTTACATTTATACAAATTGGGAAACAAGTGAAAAAAGCCACATGCTTCTTACACTTTAAGTCTTGGGGAGCGAAAGAAGTTCTATCAATTTATTAAGTCAATCCAATTTCCTGATAGGTTAACTTCTAACTTAGCAAAAAATGTGAGTGAAACAGAAGACAAGATATCTGGTTTAAAATTATATGACTGTTATGTCTTGTTCCAACGTCTTCTACCTATTAGGATTAGACTATATTTGAAAAAAGAAATCCGGGAAACTATCACTGAGTTGTATTTTTTTTTCTAAAACCTTTGTGCATGCACATTGAATGTGGCCAATCTAGAAAAGCTACAAAAGGATGTTGTAACCATATTAGCTAAGTTGGAAAGAATATTTCCACCTGCCTTCTTTGATATAATGATTCACTTGATTCTTCATTTACAAAAAGAAGCAATATAGGGTAGACCCATTCATTTTCGATGGATGTACTCAACTGAGCGGGCCATGGGAGTTTATAAATAGTATGTTCGAAATCGGGCACGTTGAGAAGGGTCTATTACTGAAGTGTATATCGTTACAGAGGCGCTTACATCTTGCTCTATGTATTTGCGGGGTGTTGAAACTCGATTCAATCGACTAGAACGTAATGAAATTGCTGTTAATGTTCGACCAAATCATATATTGTCAGTCTTTAAGTCTGTTGGTCACCCACTGGGCAAAAAAGATATTATTATTCTTAATCCTTCTGATTGACTTAAAGCTAAGTGGTACGTAATGGACAACTGCTCAGAAGTATAAAAATATCTTGAGTAAGTATTTTATACCCTTATATGCTTTTTGTTCAATATTATTAGAACTTTCCTAATGTATGACACTACATACATGTAGTGAGCATATGAGAGAGTTAGAGGCTAAAGGTAGTACAAACCTAGAACGACAACAAGAAGTTGAGTTTCCTACATGGTTTAAATCCCAAGTAAGCTTCTCTTGTATAATTTCCTAAATTTCGCTAATCTTTGCACCAAATTATGTGTTATCTAATAATTTTTTTATATTAGATAGATCAATTATGAACATAAAATTCAGATGAGCTCAACAATGAATTGTATGCATTGGCTAGTAGATCCAATTTCTCAAATTCCTCCTACCCTAGTTATGTGATGAATGGGGTAAAGTTTCTAGTTGATAAGCATGACAGTAAACACAATACCCAAAATTGTGGTGTCCGTGTTCCTGGATCTGATGGGAACTACTTCTATGGTATACTAGAACAAGTTCTAGAGTTGTCATATATTAAAAGGGTGCAATGTGGTATTGTTTAGATGCAGGTGGTTCGACACTGATCCGAGAAAAAAATGGATTCAGCTAGACGAACAATTCAAAAATATATACACAGGTACTTACTGGTACAAAGATGACCCATTTATACTTGCATCACAAGCAGAGCTGATTTATTACACCAATGATGATAAGAATGGGTCATTGTGGAAACTTGTTAACAAGTATATGTCTCGAAACATATGGGATTTTCCAGATGCAGTAGATGTTTCTAATATTGCATCAACTAGCACCGATGATCCCAAGGGAAAGAGTGTTAGGGAAGAGACGAGATGTTGTTCGGTCGAAAAAGAACTTAGGAGGCTTAAGACTGACCGATTGAAGGTTGAGTTTTGTGAGAAGACAAGGAAGCCTATCTTGGATCATGACAAGATGTTCTTGAACATTCTTGCCAAGATGGCAGCTCCTACTCCGACATGAAAGGATGTGAAGAAAGAAGATATTGAGCTCATCTTGAATCGGATGGAGGTGAATGAGTTTCCTAAAATATTTATTTTAAGCTATTTTAATAAAAGCCTTTATTGATTGTCCATTTTAATTTCGCAGGTGAAGTTTGATTATCCTCGTTCTGATGCACTCTTCACGGACTCTATTGAGCAGTCCATGATGGCATATTTACGGGATTAGCGTAACATGATGCGGAATCATTTTCCGAAAATGAGGGATAAGAGGGATATGGCTTTTAATAAGGCCAATCTGTTCAAGAACATTCCTTTCGATCAGTGGAATATTTTGTGTGATCGTTTCGGTTCTCAAGAGTTTGACGTAATTAACATACTTTTACCAAAAAAAAAAATTAATTATTAAGAATAAATTATAATCAATGGTGAAATTAACAACTTGTGTATTTTTGCAGAAACTCTCGACACAAAACTTGGAAAATCGGTCTAAGTAATTGTATTCGCCTGCACAGGAGTCGTCTACCATGATTAGCCACATGAAAGCAAAGGTTAGAAAGTCAAACATTTTCTCTAATCAGTATAAAATATATTATAACCCAATAATCTACCTTTTTTTCCTACTTTTCATAGGGCAACCTAGAGACTGGAGAGCGTATGAGCTCTATTGACTACTTCAAGAGCCGCTATCTCAAGCCGTCTCATTGGCAGAACGAGTATACCCAGGAGAAACATGTAAGAATTTATTCTGTTCGTTTAAAATATTTAATTTGCGTATATAAATTATAATTACTTTAATTTTTATTTTATTTTGTAGGTAGAGATGGTTACGTCCAGTGGGGCCAGAATAGGTCGATAAATTTCAGATCATGTCCAAGGCTTAGGGACTAGATCTAGGTGGCAGAAAGGGTCGGGAGCACTCCCTCGGCTGAAAAGTATAGGAGGACAGAGGGCTGCCAACACAGGACAAGTCGCTGAGACCATCCCCACCTTGAAGCAGCAACTTGCTGAGAAGGATGCAGAGCACGCGCGGCGGATCGATGAGACTCAGTGACAAATAGCCGAAAAGAAAGCAGAGAACCAATACCGCCTCGAGGAGACTCAGCAACAACTCAACGAGCAAAATCGGATACTTCAAACATTGATTGCAAAGTTCGCCAACGAGATGCCACTGCCTCCGCCTCCAAAATTATAGACGTTTTTTATTTTATAATATGTTCTAATTTTAGATACAATTAATATATTTTCTTTATTTAATAAAATTTATGTTAATATATCTTCTTCCAAATTTTAATATATTAGTTAACCAAATTAATTATTAATTATTAAATAATAAATAATTATAAAAATCAATTAAATAAAATTTTTGCTGATGCAGAATTACGTTGGTAAAAGATTATTTATATTCTACGAAAATACATTTACCGACGAGTTTTGTCATCGGTAAAGATATTTTTTTAGAAAAAATATTTTCTAGATATTTTCACCGACGCATTTTGTCGTCGGAAAATATATTGTACGTTTTTAAATTATTTCTTTAATAACTTTCACTGACGCATAAATGCATCGGTAATTCTTTGATTTTCACCGATGCATTTATTCGTTAGTGAAAGTCAAGTAGATTTCGAATATGGTCATATTTTCGCCGACATAAAACTTTCGCCAATGCAAACCGTGCGTCGGTAAAACTCACTAATACGTCAGTAAAGGTTACTTTTACCGACGAAATTACATTTCCATCGGAAAGTGACATTTAGCTACAGTCTTATACTGACGATAGATGCCGACGAGGAATTGCGTAGGTAATTGTCAAAAACTTTTTGCCGACAGTTTTATACTACTTTTTCCAATGACACAATGCGTCGGCGAAAGCCACATTTCTTATAGTGTATAACCTCGTAGACTACACAAAAGCAAGTCATAATTTATTTTTAGAAAATTCCTCTTTGAGATTTAAAAGCTTTGTGTCTAGAAGGCTTAAGCTTCGGATAGAAGGAAACCGAAAGAGTAAGGGGGTTTGCATGGCTATAAATACCATGCACCAAGATCTATTTTGAAGTATTGTATTTGAAAGAGAGAGATAGTGAGAAAGAGAAGTAAAACAAAACAAAGAAAATTTTCAAAATAAGAGAGCTTATGCGTGAGGTTTTCAAAGTAAGAGTTTGAGTTTCCTTCAAGGATTATGTTAGTAAAAGTAAGGGTCTCAAGGAACTTGTTCTCGGACCTGAGCTTGATAGCTTATATATGGTGGAGTTTCTCGGCCACAACATGAGTTAGAACTCTATAAAAATATTACAAACTTCCAACATGGAGTTAGAAAAGCCATAATATGGTTTGAGGATCCCGTCAAGTTTTCGAACGAGGTTTACAAGACCTTGGACGTATCTTCCATCATTGTGGTTGATACATCCAAGGGAGAGGTTCTCCCCGAACCTCTGTCTAAAGAATAGACAGAGTTTATAACACACTCTCCTCAAAAGGCTCAACAAGCGTCTTGTCCTTTGTTTTAGGCAAAGTGACAAGGGCAAAGCCTCAAAGCAAGAGAGAGTGAGAATGATCGAGCCATGGACAATGAGGCGTGGCTCGGTCTTATAGGAATTGTTTGAAGTTAGAAGACTTCAAACAAACTAGGTCATGGGATATTAGACTCCCATGTCTGTTAGGAATTTTAGAAACGGAGGGTTACAAGGCTTCAAGCAAACTAGGTTATGGGATAAAGGATATCCATAACTGTTTAGGAATTTTAGAATTGGAGGGTTGCAATCCTCCAAGTATTTTAGAAAGAAATTAACACTATTGAAGAAAATAGAGAACGTGCTAATTCTATGTAACTTTATATTTTATGCAAAATATCCCCATGTAATTTTATATTTGATGTAGTGAAAAATATTTGAGTCGGGAAATATATGTCTTTACACGCAAAAATATGCATATATATATATATATATATATATTGTAATAGGCTATTTGTGAAGCCACGGCTCATGGTTGATAAAATAAACACTGAGATTATTGTAAAACAAAATTTAAAATCTCAATGGGAGACTCATAAAATTCGAGCGTTAAATTGGAGTCATAATATCAATTAATCACGCAAGAAAGATGAACAAAATAACTTAAAAAGTTGAGTCCAAGAGAAACAAACTTGAAGCCATTGATGACAAAACCACAAGGAATAGTCTCGGGCATCAAGGAAATAGGGTACAAAATTTTGTCACAACATAATATTTGAGTTAGTACAAGAAAACTAGGGGTGAAAAAGAATTGGTAAGTTTTTTGATTTTGAAACATCAAACCCCAAAATGTACGTTATGAAGGAAAATAAAATTGGTATGTATATAAAATGCTCTTAAGTATCTATATGTTACAATAGATAGTAACATGAGATAATAAGCACCTTGATAATGATATATTAGGCATATTATGGCAAATATGAGTACATGATACTAAGAAAGAACGTGTAATAATGTAAATTATCAAGCTAAGCATGTAAGGGTACATAATGCATAAATTTGTCCAAGAAATGGTAGTAAAAATCATGGATTTGTGTATCGGGCCTTGCCTTTAGCAATCTAGGCAATATTGGACCCGAATCTAAGAAAGCACAAAGTGCTAAAAATTTAAATGTAGGTAGATTCGTATCTTGTTTGAAGAGAATAGGGCCCATTAGGCTTTACTTGCCGCAGTTTGCACATGAAACCAGCTTATGAAGCTTGTGTATATAATCTAACGTCTGAGGATTTTTCATTAACTTGGACATTTGTATAGTAAGATATTAAATAATAATACCTCATGGATCATAAAACTTCATATTATATAAGTCAGAAAAGAAACAATGAGTGCCTGGAGCTTGATAAATTATCCGAAAGAAATACCGTTAGTATTCCAGGAATCATGTGTGCTGACTTGCATGAAAATCTCGGGAAAAGGAAAGATAATTTCTCTAGCGATATAGAGAGGTTAATTCATACGGCAGAGGTAAAAATCCTTGCAGAGGGATATACATAAATAATCACATATATACTTTGATGATAATCAAAGTCCCAGTATTTTAAAATATAATGACATTCTATCGAAAACTTATTTGGCAATCTCCCGAAATTTTTAAAATTGAGGAGAGCAAAAATGCATAAATAGACTAGGTAAAAGCAGGTGAGACCCAGTCATGATTTTGCTAGTGTAAGCAAGTTTAAAAGATACTTATAGTGGAAAAATAGGATTTTAAAAGGCATGCGTACAATAATACTCGTAGTTGCGAGATTTATCAAATAATGCATGCAGAGGCTCATAATCTATGAGGCTTAAACAACATACGTAGGCCCTCCAAGTTCTAAGATGACAACATGTTAAAATGCTTATCGTAAAAGGGAGATAAGACCTATTATAAGAGTTTGTGAGTGAGCATTTTATGTAGTGTATACAAAATACACTATCATGTGAATGCGATAATATTTGGGAAAAGACTGCGCGAGTTCTTAGAAAAATATGAGGTTTATAGAAAACATGCAGACTACTACTTGTCGTAAAAACAGTATGAAAAGTTATGTGCAAATACTCGCAAATGTAAAAATGCAGAAAGATTTGCTAGTGGTAAGATTGTATTTTGGAGAACTGCATGCAAATGCTCAATACCGGGAGAGTTATGAAAAGCACGCAAAAACACTTATCACATGTGTGTGATAAGATTTTATTTTGGAAAACTGCATGTGAGTATGCAACTGCAGGAAGCATATGAAAAGCATATAGACGCGCTTATCATGTGTGCGTGATAAGAATTTATATTGAAAGATTGCATGTGAGTATTCGACTGTAGGAGACTTATGGAAACATGCAGAAATACTGATTATGATCATAAATTTTGTTTTAAAAGACTTAGGCATTTGATCAGTACCGGTGGATAGAATGTATACCTCCCGGTGTTTGTTTCCTAAAATGGGGGGTTGGCCCAAAACGCATTCGTAGGAAGTGAGAGGCGAATTATATGGATGAAGAGTATCAGTGAGTACAATATATACTCCCTTTTACTCATTTCCTAGAAGAGGGGGTTGGCCCTGAACACGTTCATAGGAATCTAGAGGCTAGTCATATGTAAGGGGTCAACGATGGATAGAAATATACTCCCATGTGCTCACCTCCTAAAATGGTTGATCGTCCCTTTCGTGGGAGATGACTATTTAAATTGGAGGTTGTCACGAAGAACCGATGAGTAGGAGTATACCCCCATGTACTTGCTTCAAATGGGTGATTATCCCATTTGTGAGAGTGACATCCTAAAATGGGTAATAGTCCCATTCGTATGATTGACCATGCTCGGAAAGTTGTGGGCCCACTCCCACTGATGGCGTCAAAACCTCGCTACCTCGATAAGCAAGTCAGCGATGAACTAACTTTACTTATTGTCTCATTTAAGAGAATACTTCGAATTTCACAGTAAATCTAGTTGCACTCACTTTCCTTATTTTGAAAAAGAGCGAAGCCTTTTTCTGAAACTATTTCAAGACTTTAGTTCAGAGTCGAAAATTGAAAATTTTCATAAAAAAAATATCTTTCGAAGAATCATTGAAAAAATCTTTTTGACTTGGTAAAAACCATGAAGATGTAGAATGATAAGTGAAAATTTTCGAAAATAGCTGATTTTGAAAACTTGAAATACGACAGGCTTCATAATTTTTTAAAATAGGGTGCTACCATACAGAGTAGCGAATGGCATGACTGTGTGTATGAGGAATCTATATTACACAAGCAAGTTTTACGCAAATGAGGAGAATGATGGTAAGAAGCCTAATTATAAAAATATGATCTATAGTTCCAGGTGCTGGGCTTGTGGAAAATCATATCAATGCTTTACGTAAAATGCCTTTTGATAAATTTCAGATTAGTGGGAGGGAAGAGCTTACCAGTGTCAAGATCTTTGAGTACACAGTATCCACTAGTTTTGACATCATCAATTTTATAAGGACCCTTCTAGTTTGGCATGAATTTGGTAGCGTGTAGCCCTTTCATAACATGATCAGTCGCCTTGAGTACCAAGTCACCCACCTGAAAATGTTGAGGTTTCATTAGCTTATTGTAAGCATGAACTACCCATTTTCGGTAAGACAGAACTCTATTCAGAACTCTATTCCCGAGAGCTTTTAGTGTTGTCAAAGACAAATACCGTTCTTGCAGAAGGTCAAAGAGCTTCAGCCAGACAACTTCAGCTCCATATACTAAAGAGAATGAAGTTTTCTTGGTGGTAGCACTACTAAAAATGTGTACTATCACGGCGTATGTACGGAAGCGCTATGATAAACGGAGAAATACCACAGTGCCTAAAAAACACCGTGGTATAGAATCTTTAACGGCGCCTAATGGGCACCGTTGAATATAATTTGCACGGCACCTAAAAAGCGCTGTGGTATTTAACATTCACGGCATCCACTAGCCGCCGTGATATACTTTTCTTGACGCCCATATGGCGCTGAGGTACGGGCCCTATATAAAGGACCCAAAAAGATGAGGCCATGTCACTTCCTTTTACTTTTCTCACCCTTTTCCTTCTTCACTTCCAACCGCAGCCAGTCTCCCCCTTCCACCGTTTTCACCATTTTTTCTAATAAACAAGATATGTTTAAGCTTTTAAACTCGTTTTTGTCACTAAAATTAGATTACCTATTGTCTTAACCATGATTTTGACCAATTATTTTGTATAAATTTCATATTTTAAGTTATATTTGAAAAAGTTTATATCTGTTTATACTTAACGAGTATCTAGTCTCCGCCTTTCAATTGTGTATTCCGGAGCTAGAGAAATTATTTTTTGCTAATGAAATTAACACACTTTTAACTAAATATGACTTTATTTGATGGCATCATTTGAATATAACTACTGAGTGTTGAGGCATTGTGAAAGGGACTTTACATGTATTGCGTTTTAGGGATTATAGTTTGATACAAAATGTAGACATTTCTGGCTATTCCAAGTCTCCAAATATGATATTTTTGATTTTTTTTTTCCTCTTTCTTCCTGAAAGTATGATGGTTTGACATGTTAGGAAGCCCTTTTTAAGTAAGAGTGTTCAAAAAAACCACCAAATCATGAAAATCATCTAATTCAGTTCAAACCGTCCAATTCATGTTAGGTTATACTTTTTAATTTCCATCCTTAGTGTCAATTAAACCAAATTTATGCAATTTTAATTGAATATTGTGTAGGTTTTTAGAAATTTACATATTTAATGTTTAATTTAAAGTATTATGGATTATAGATGTTTAATATTATTTTAATTTGCATATTGGTTTTAGTAGAAGTTAGAGTACTGAGATTACTTGTGAATTAGCAAACTGAGCAAACTGAGATATGTTTTCTCAAATTTTTTTCTTTTATTGACTTATGCATGTCACTTTCACAATGGTTTTATCTTATTATTTTGAAAAATTTAAACTAAATGAGATATGATATCATATAGGAAAGTATGTTGTAGTGATATAATGATGTTATAATTGTGTGGGATTGGTT
>JXTB01000460.1:255394-270931 GCA_002914805.1 Parasponia andersonii
AAAAGGTTCCAATTACCGGATGTTCGTCAAAGAAGAGTATAAGAGATGATTATGAGTTAGATTTAAATGATGATCTTTTTGAAATGATTGATAATGCACAATATGAAACAGATATAGATCCTATTAAGTTTCAATCATTGCTTAATGATGCTGAGAAACCGATCTATCCGGGTTATACGAAATTTACAAAGTTGTCTGCATTATTGAAATTGTATAATTTGAAAGCAAGACATGGATGGAGTGATAAGAGTTTTTCATAATTGTTAGCTTTACTACGAGAGATATTGCCAAATGATAATGAGATGCCACCTTCCTTTTATGAGACTGAAAAGGCTTTATGCTCATTGGGTATGCAATATGACTTTATTCTTATGAAGGAGTTGATTATTAAAAGAAGTGATAACAAAAAAGAAGTTATCGCGTACAATGAATGGGGACAACCAACTGGGGATGAAGGTAAATATTTGGCGAGCTTTTGTGGCCTTATGGTTCGTCACAAGATCCCAATAAATATTGATAATTGGACGCTTGTACCAACAGACCTAAAAGATGAGCTCTGGCATATAATATTGGTATGAACATGAATATTTTTATTTCATATTTATTAGAATATATGTTTGGTATTAACATTATTTCTTTTATATCATAGGAAACATTTGTATTGGACTACAAAGCAAAAAAAGAAACTTTAAAAAGTTGTGGGAAAGTGTGGAGAGATTTTAAGTCTAGGATTACAACTAAACTGATTAATGAGTATAGACATACTTATCCAGAGTTATTAGAGCACCCTCCAATATCATATGCACCGTGGATTGAACCTCAAGTTTGGGATGAGTTTGTTAAGAAAAGATTAAGTGCAGAACGGGAGGAAGCTAGGAAAGTATAACAGGGAAGAGCAACGCAAAATAAATATCCATATCTTATGTCTCGCTTGGGTTATGCTGGATTAGAAGCTAAGATTGAAAAAGACGAAGGCCGATGTGGTATTGATAGATCCGAGCTATGGAGTAGAAGACGTGTCTCTAAAAGAGGAGGCCATACTAAGGAAATCAAAGCAGTAGTTGATAGAATTGTAAGTTGCTTATTACAACATATTGATTATATTAATTTGTAATTTTGTTAAAAGTATAGCATAGTCTAATGTTCAATTCTATACATATTTTGTAGGAAAATTATAATCAACAATTCCAAGAGGGAAATGTCGAGATAGACGGTTCTAATGATATCTTAACAATGGCTTTATGCACTCCTGAATATTCTGGACGTGTACGGGGAATGGGATTTCATGTTAGCCACAAACAATATTTTCATCAACCTGCTCCAACAAAGAAGCAATGACAAGATGAACAAACACACAAGATGCAACAAATGCTTAAAGAACAAGAAGAACAGTTCAAAGTAGAAATTGCTAGGATTCAAGCAGAACAACAAAGTAATGTTGGTGGTTATAATATAACTCCTTCATAGCCAGAAGTTCAAAGGGAAGAAGTGCAACCACAAGAAATACATGTAAATCTAATGGTGGCTGTCGGAGCATCTTCACGACTCAAAAAAATATGTTGATATGAGTTTCTTTCTTAACATATTAATTAACTACTTGTATTTATAAATTTTGTTTGATTTTCTATATTGTAGATTCGACCATGCAAGATTGCAGTGGGGTCTTGTGATAACATAGTTGCTTTAGGATATGTACAAGAGTCAACCTCATCAACTATTATTCACGGCAGAGAATTTGGGGAGAATAATTTTCGTGTATCAGTAGAGGTTGTTCTTGATGCTACAGCCCTAATTCTTATTCCAAATCTAGATGATGATATAAGGTTGGTAGATGACGCACTTGGATCGCATCTTGCATGGCCTAAGATGCTTGTCATCTTTGAAGATAATTTGGTATGCAGACCCATTTTCCAAATAAATTCATCCTTTATTGAATTCTAATGTGAATTATTAACTTGTTTGTTAACATTTTATCATTTATTTAGATTTTAGGAGTTTAATGATATAAATAGATATCAAACGGGGAAGAATAAATCTTCACAACCACAGCTATCTCAAACGCAAGAAAGAGTACATCCACAAAGAAATAAAACGGAATCTGTTACACAAACACAGTTTAAATTTGTTGATGGTACACCATCTTCTATAAAATTACTATTGAATACCATTCAAGGAGTAGATGAAGGTGTTGTTGTTAAGGTTCCTTTTGATGAAGAAGTGTTTGGAGAAGTTTTTTGTTTGCCTGTATTCAAAGAAGACATAATTGAGTTTTGCACATTACAAAAGATTGGGGTCATGCCTATTACGTTATACATGAGGTAAGAAGTTTATTTTTTTAATATATATAGAACTTCATATATATACATGTATTTATAGTTGGCAATTATATAATACAACACTTAATTCACATTGTATTTTGTACTTGTAGGCATTTACACCATTTAGTGACCCAATATGGCTATCAAGCTAGGTATATGTTCATGGATCCTAGTGCAATTGCTACAGAAAGTGGTCCACGTGAGGATCGTGCTATAAGTTTAGCAACCTAGATGTTATCCATGGAGAATGAATATCAATTTCTAATTACACTTTGGAATCATGGGTAAGATTTTAAACTTAACAAATTGTCATATGATCAATTACTTCCTATATGAAGTTAATTGTTACATATTAATAATCTTTATCATCAATTTTATGAGTAGGGACCATTGGATATTGCTTATCATTTATCCTCTTAAAGATTATACATAGATTCTAGATCCTCTCGGCTTAGCTCTCTGTGAGAAAATTGGTTTAACAATGATCGAGTAAGTTCTCTAATAGTTATTTTATTATAGTTTAGTTTCTTATGATATTTTTTACTTATGGTTACTATTGTTAACCTTTTATTATTGTGTTTGCGTATTTCCAATTCAAAGTACATTCAAGATATATACTGTAGAAAAAGGGAAGAAAGGAAGATCAAATGGTCCGGTTTATAAATGAATAAAGGTACTAAATTTGAATTAATAACACTTGTTAGGTGGAAGATTAATTAAAATTACTTATGTTTACTTTACGCTTATGTATAGTACCCAAGACAACTGACAAATATTGAGTACAGATTCTACATATGTAAATTTATGAAAGAAGTCATCGAACAAGCCAATGTTAAATCATTTACCACAATAGTATATAACCATATTTTTTATTAGTTCTATTCTAATTTATAGTTTGATTAATAACTTTCTAACAAATAAGGTGTTTGAATTTGTAGTTTAATGGACAAAATTTCTATACAAAGGATGATATTAACGGACTTCTTGAAGAGTGGGTTGAAGAACTAATACAATTTCTCATTTGAGATTCTTAATCTTTGTTTATTTAAACTATATGTAGTCTTTGATGATCATGTTAGTTTGGCTTAGAAAACTAATGTATATATAGACTACATAGATTATTATGTTAATTTAATATTACTATGTAAATATATATTTATACTCCATTTTATTCCTATTTGGTATTTGTAATGAATTTGGATTACATTTATAAAATTCTAGGGGGTAGTATAGACAAATACGGTACAAATACCCCCTGGAAATTATCTAACAAGGCGCCTATTAGGCGCCGTGAAAGGCATCTTCCACGACACTTTATCGACACCATGAAAGATACCTTTTACGGCGCTTTATAAGCGCCGTGGAAGATGCCTTTTACGGCGCCTAATAGGCGCCTTGATAAACCTTTCACGGTGCCTTATAAGCGCCTTCGTAGCCAAGGCCTATCACGGCACCTAGAACCAAGGCACTTTTTTGGGCGCCGTGAATGGCCTTTTAAGGCACTTATAAAGCGCCTTGAAAGGCATTTTTTGTTGCAGTGTGGAGAGAATGAAGTTTTCTTAGTGGTGGTATTCTTAGTGACTCTATAAGCCCAGAGTGCCGAGTGTAGACATTTATCCCATCGAACTGAATTAGACTCAATCATTCATTTGAGAATGATCACCAGAGTTTTGTTAAACACTTCGATAGCTCAATTACATTGAGGATAATACCGAGTGGACTTGCCATGAAAGATGTGATATCTCTCCAAAAGCAATTCAAAAGGTTGTCTAGTGAAAGGCATTCTGGTTGTCAGAAATTATCCTTTGACATATACCGAAGCGACAAATGATGTATTCTTTTACGAAGGCAGCGACTTCTTCAGATATGGCTCTTTTAAGAGCAACGGCCTCAAATCATTTTTTAAAATTCTTGGTAGCAGCTAGAATCCAGATCTTTCCTTTACCAGAAGATAAATCGATAAACCATGTATAGAAGGGCCAAGGTGAGGTAATGCTGCCCATTTCAACAGTAAGTACATGGATAAGATTAACATACTTCTAACAAGTATCATATTTTTTAACAAACTCCATAGCATTCTTTTCCATGGTTGGCTAATAATAGCTAATGATGAAAAGTTGTTCGAAAAGGCGTCGTCCTCCCATATGTCCACCGCAGTCTCCAACATAAACTTCTCTAAGGGCTATCTCAATTTCATTTGGTCTCAGACATCTTAAGACTTTTCCCTAGAAGCTATGCCTAAATAATAAGCCATCTTGAACAAAAAACCTTTCAGTATTACGTTTGACCAGTATTGCTGATGAAATGTCATCAGGGAGTTGACCTGAATTGAGATAGTCAATGTACACTTTTCTCCAATCTTGGAATTCGACAAAGCAGTGTTCTTTGGGATCAACCACAAGCTAACATAATTTACAATTCTTTTGTACCTCAACAGCTCGATATTTTCGATTAGGCTAAAAGTATCATGACCTTTGAATTCGGTGTGCAAGTAGGGGACCTTCTAAACCACAAACTTTGTCATGATTCTCAATGAGAATTTGGTCCCCAAATGTTGCATCAATACATTTGGCTAATACACCATTAGGAAGTCTTCTATAAAGATTATCATTGATCAGTACATATGACTTTATCTCTTTGATATTCTTGGCATCGGACTTTTCTATCTTATTTTTGATAGAGTCAATCCAATCACTTGCGATTCGTACTGCTAAAGAAAGAGACCATGCCTTAATTGCCAATGGAATTTGGATCAAATCATCTTTGGTCGGAGCAATCTTGAGTACTAAAGTAGCAAGAGCATCAACATATTTATTTTGGGATTAAGGAATGTACTTTAATTCGTAGTTGTTAAGGCTACAAAATTTTTCTCGGATTTCTTTCCAATATTTGAGGAGCGTGGGTTCCTTGATAGTAAATTCTCCACTTAGTTGATTGATGATTAAATTGGAATCCCTACAAATTTTTAGATTAGAGATCTTCAATCTAGGCCAATAGCTAAAGCTTCGTATTCTGCCTTGTTGTTGGAGTAGGGGAAAGCTAATTTGACAACTTTTTTGAAGATTTCCCCTTGATCGTGAGTAAGTAGAATCCCGATGCTCCTTTCATTGTTAGTTAAGGCACCATCAAAGTATAGAACCCATTCTCCTTCCAAGGTTTTGGCCAAGAGAACTTCATCAGTGGTATTTTGAGTGTAGTTAAGAAGTTTGGCCACAGCTTGACTCTTAATTGCTTTTGGCTTTTCTAATGTGACATCAAGCTCACTGAGTAAAAGTATCTATTTAGCATACTGACTAGTTAGAATGGGTTGTTCTAGTAGGAATTTGATTGGGTTAGAGTCAGTGATCACTTCACTTTATGCGAGAGCATATAATACCGAAGTTTTTGAAGAGCATATGTGAGTACAACACACAGTTTGTCATCGAAGCGATAATTTTTCTTTAGACTCTTAAGTATTCAACTTAGATAATAAACTGGTTTCTCTTGGTCTTTTGAGTCTTGTACTACTAAGATTTGTACTGCTTCGTCAGATGCTACTAAGTAAATGAAAAGTTCCTTTTCTGAAGAAAGACTGATCATAGTTTGTGGATTGATGAGAACTTCTTTGATATCATTGAAAGTGTATTCATGTTCTGGCCCATATTTGAATTCCACATTCTTTTTAGTGAGTTGATGAAAAGGCTTGATAATAGAAGCCAAGGCTAGAATAAATCTCTGAAGATAGAAAATTTTCCTAATGAATTGCTTTATTTGCTTGAGATTTTGAGGTGGTGAGATATTAATAATAGCCTTCGTTTCATCTTCATCAATCTTGACGCCATCTTTGTGTACTACAAATTCGAGGAATTTTCCCTCAGATACTCCAAACACACATTTCAAAGGGTTCATTTTGAGGTTGTATTGACGACATTTTTGGAATACTTTTCTCAAATAGTTGAGGTATAATTCTTGCTTTTGGATTTAACCACAAGATTGTCAATATTATCCTCGACAAAATCATGGATTATGTCATGAAAAATCATCATCATAGCCCACTGATAAGTGGTACCAGCATTTTTGAGTCCAAATAACATAATAATATAATAAAAATTCTCAAAAGGAGTACAAAATGCCGTTTTGATTGCATCTTTAGGCTCCATCATGATTTGATTGTAGCCATTGAATCCATCCATAAAAGAGAATATCTCATGGTTGGCGGTGGCATCAATAAGCATATCAAGGTTTGGAAGTGGAAAATCATCTTTGGGACATGCCTTGTTCAAATCCCAAAAGTCTATGCAGATACAAATTTGGCCATTTTTCCTTCTTACGAGTATAATATTGGCCAACCAAGCAGCATGGATGCAAGATTTTATGAAACATGCATCTATGAGCTTTTTGACTTCTTTCTGAATCTGGAGTTGGATGTGAGAATTGATGTTCCGAGTTACTTGCTTAACAGGCTTAACAATTGGATTAGTAGCAAGTTTATGAGTGATAAGCTTGCTACTAAGTCTCAACATGTCATCATAAGACCAAGCAAACATATCTCGATAATCTTTCAACAGTTGTAGTAAGGCTATTTCAAATTCGGCATTTAAGTTGGCGAAGATAAAGGTAAGCTTTTCTTCCTCGTTGGCTGCCTGATAAACTTTCTTCAATAACCCTTGAGGATTCTTACGTTCATCTTATAGCTGATCGGGAGCTAAATGAATAGCTTCTGATCTTTCAAAACAAATTTCTTATGAATTCACGAGGTTGTCGCTAGCCTCGTCGAACCTTCAAAATTTATAGACTCTATGTCCTCTAGGAAGCACACTTTTTTTACTCTTAATCTCTTTTGGAGTGATCGAATTTACTTCCATAACATTACTGAGTGGCGTATTAGAGGTATTACATAGTGTGACATCTCGAGGTCTCATCTCATTTCATACTTTAGATACTTCATCATAGAGAGTAGACTCGACCCAAAAAAACTTCTTCTTATGCAAATGGAGCTTTGGTTGCAGGAACTAAGATTTCCTTTTTACCTTTTATAGCTTTGAGGCATTGGTGCAGAGTAGAAGGGATTACTTGATGTTGGTGAATCCATGGTCTTTCTAATAGCAAATTATAAGAGACATCCATATCAATGACATGGAACGTAGTCGGAGCTCTAATTGGCCCAACTTCAAGGTCTACATTAACATAATACTGTGAGAACTTGAAGCAAATGTCATTAATGAAATGGTCTGTGTGATTAGCTTGATAGATGAACCATTATCAATGAGAGCTCGCTTAAAGGACAAGTTGTTAACTTTGGCTTCGACATAAAGGGGCTTGTTTTGACTAAAATGAGAAATCTACGTATCTTTTTTGGAAAAAGCAATAGCTTTCTCACTGTTATTTGTAATTCGGCCCACCACATGATTAATAGCATAACATTGTGGACCAAACTATTGTGATATCTAGAAGATTGACTACGTAGCCTCCCTGCGAGCCTCATCACAGAATTCCAAAGTGTCAAAGAGATTTTTAAATACTCGAGAACTCATAAGTTTCTCCACCATGTCGACAATCTCTTTTTGTTTGGTAGATTTTCTTCGTCTTGACTATCCTTAAGAGCCTCAATAGCAGTGCAAACTCTTACTTGTTCTCCCTTATTGTCTGAAAAGGGGTTGACTTCAGCTCTTTGTTGTTCTCCCTCATATATGATTTCACCTCTCTGAGCTTTATAATGATAGACTAGGGCATGGATCTGTTAGTCAGTGAGAGGGATTGCAGGAGGGACTTGTGTATTCCTTCTCATGGGTTATTGTTGGTTGATTAAAATGACTTGCCTTCTCCTTTTGAAGAGTGAAGTTTTAACCAAAGCTGATGTAGGAACTTTCTTGACAGGTGTGGGCACGTATATTTGTGCCATTGCTATTTCGGTGTTAGTTACTCAGAACATAAGGGTAGCAAAATTATTAATAATGTGGTTCTCGATGTGAATTCTATATGAGATTAACATCCCATTGATGTAGATGTGAATTGGTCCTTTTTCGGAAACTATTTCCTTGCAGTCCAGAGCTATCTCCTTGAATCTCGAAACATAACTAGTGAGAGACTCATTTTCTCGCTGTTTCATAGTAGCTAAATCAACTAACTCCATCTTGCGTTCGGCTACAAAAAACTTGGTGCAAAAAGTTGTTACTAACTTTTCCTAAGTAGAGATAATATCAGCCCGCATATTGACAAACTAAGAATAAGCTCGATCTGTGAGAGAATTTGAGAATTCCCTTAATCGAAGCTTATGATTGTTAGCATAAGCTCCAAGATCATCGAAGAAGTTGATGCGTATTCCTTAGTATTGCCTCTTTTACCGTCAAACTTTTTAAAACAAGGACTAATATAATCCTTCAAATATGGCTTCGAGAAAATAGAGGCAGGATAAGGAGGTTGAAAATCGACTGCAATAATTTTATTGGCTCTTTCGGCTTCAATTTTGAACATTTCTTGAAGATGTTCCTTGGTAATAAAGTGTTGAAAAGTACCATTGTCGATGTCACTTGGCATTGTAGTAGTGGTGTGAGCAGTATTTCCACTTGTTCCAGGTGGATTGGAATTTTGTTTGATCGTCGTTTGTATCTGTGGAATGTTATCTTGATTGGGAGAAGTTGGAATAGATGACCATGCCTGGCTCGTCCTTCCTAGATTAGACAACCTTTGAAGAACTTGAGCATGGGCCAACTGCATGTCTTCCTGGGATTGTCGAAGGCTATTCTAGGAAGCGGCTAAACTATTGATGAGGGTAGCGAGCTCGACATTTGAATGTTCTTGTGGTTGTTGCTAAGATTCAGCCAATTTGAAAGGAAGAAAGTGGAAAAAGAAGATGGGATGAAATTTTGACAAACAAAAAAATAAATAGGAAAAAAGGATAAACGAAAATATTTGGTATGGGAAGCAGTATCCTGAGAAAAAGAACAAGCAAAATTTCAGGTTTACAACAGATAAAGATCTGAGAGGAACCTGCAGAGCTTAGGAATACCGAAAAAACTTAATTTCCCTTTAGCTATTCCCCAGCGGAGTCACCTTTAATATTCGGGGCAGAAATTAGTGCTCTTAATTAATTTATGAGACCGGTACTTAGAAGAGATAGAATTTGAAGCGGTAAGACCAGCAATATAATTAGAAAAGGATAATATATTAAATAACTGAAATTAAAATGCGGGAACTTAAATTAGGTGATGTGACCGTTCGTAGGAAAAAACAACACGTATCACTAAATAAATACACATAATAATTCAAAAAAATGCAGTAAAGTAACTGATCATACTTAGAGAAACAATACTTATTACTTCACAACGGAATGGGCAACGGAGTAATTGATTGCACTTATGGCAACAATTCGAATTATTCTCCAAGTTACTTAGATAATGTTGATGTTAGTAACGATAATAATAATAATATAGGTGATATGATAAGAAAAGAGAGAATACAATACCTCAAACTTGTGCTACAGGTCAAGCACAAAATTTTTGAAAGTAGTTGGGTGTCCAAAGATCGCTTGTAAAAAGAAAACTGTGATGCTAATAATAAAATTAACACAAGAGTACTTATGAGTAAATGTGTGTATGTATATGTAAATATTTAGGTAAAATGGAAAAAGTAAATTGGAGACTAGGTTTAGGATGTGCACGTGAGAAAGTAACAGGGCTAATGTATATATATTATACTAATAATATCCTTAAACTAATGAAACAGTGATATGGAAAAATGTATTAAAATATCTACATGCACGGAGTGACAGTAGAGATATCGAATGGAGTTAAGGGTCAAAGAAAGTGATTTTAGTATTGGCTAAAGAAAGATGGCGATTAATTATATATAGTAAGCGAAAGCAAAAGGATAGCCACGGATTGAAGAAAAAGAAAATAAGAAGAGGACGATGGTGGTGATGTTAACGAGGTAGTGGGGGATGGTTAAAGATAGTCAAGATTGCGTGTAAATACAAGTATATGGATATAGAGTGAAGAAAAAGGGAGCCACAGGTCGATTCTTGCATAATATGGAAATGGATGTTTATGGGATTAATAAGGAGACAGTGGTAGCGGTTACAAGGAACACGAGCAGAAGAAAAAGATTAATGCTTTGGGTGGACAAAAAGCTAACGAAAGAACAAAGGGCCAAACAGTGAAAGAGAGCGATATTGTATTAGGATGATGAATGAGTCGAAAAGGAATCGGATCCCTTACGATGAGAGCTACCTTGCTATTTATAGGCAAGGGGAATGCTCTTAATCAAGGTTACAAAGTAGCCTAATATTACAATAGTAAACTTAAATATAATTGACACAAAACGCGGCATCACTCTTCAAATGACCAAATAGCTCTTGACTTCAATCCAATGAGGTGTCAATGTGATGTTGGGAGAAGTCTCTTTCTTGGCTTCCAAGAGTCTTTATGGTGTTGACACGTCTCTTGCTCTACATGTCAAGCTTAAGAAGCTTAGCTAGTGAAAAATGGCCACATGTATACTTCCAGAAGCTCGTTAATGGGTGAAGAAATACTCCAATGGTAGAAGAACACCGTTTTAGCTTTTTGATCCAAATATAGAGTCGTTTTTAGTCCAGGAAGAATGACCAAAAACGACATGTAGCTCCATTTGTGAACTATCAGTAGTTTTGTTGCAAGGTCAAGTGTCGTTTTCTTGAGCCTTCGTGAACTACATGTCACATGAAGCAAAACGACATATATTTTTGTCAAAGGACACGTCGGATGCGACGTATCCAAGCTTGTTTTTGCTAACCAGATGGTAATCTGGTACTAATTGGTGTATTTAAGGCTTAATCACAAAATTGGATTGAACCCCAAAATAACTCGTTACCATTAATTATTTCTAAGTCACAAAATTGGATATTAGAGAAAAAAAAAAAAAAAAAAAAGATAGATGATTCGGATCTTGATCGGATTTTGCATATCTCTTTTAATTTGCTGGAAGTTCAAGTATTGCCATACAATTTAATACTTTTTGCAACGGGAATATATTATAGATTTATTTTCTCCTTTTTGATCTTTTCTTTTATTACTGTACCTTTCAACTTCGAAATATGTTTGACTTTGACCAACATCGTATTATGTCTCCCTCAACTAAATTTTCCTGCATTTTCTAATCGAAATGAGACTACTACCCCTTGCAGTGTTGGACCGCATTCTTGAAATTACAACTTATATAATTCCTCTAATTTAGAATATAAATTTTTTGACCGCGTTCTTGAAATTACAACTTATGTAATTCCTCTAATTTAGAATATAAACTTTTGGAAAATTATTGAAATTACAACTATTAGAAGTTATAATTCATTCCCATGAAATATTACAATCTTTAAGGAATTTTAGAAGATACATGGACGACTTAAAGTGAATATAAATTAGGAGAATATATATCGTATGGGAAATCGTAAGTCAAACATAAGAACAATCTAAAATCTTATGTCAGGTCGTATGTATAAGAATATGTGCGACCTTTACTGCATATGTTATGTGCGACCTCCACCGCATATGGGTTGTGTGCGACCTCCACTGTATATGTTATGTGCGACCTCCACCGCATATGGGTTGTGTGCGACCTCCATTGCATATGTTATGTGCGACCCGAAAGAAAAGAAAACTAGTCTTTACTTCGTTAAATGGGTAAATTACAAGGAAAGGGAAACAAAAGTCTCTCTTTCAAGTTCGACCAGTTACCCGATTTAAGTGATTACCCAATTATATTATTACTCAAATTGTATTACCCAATTATAGTTACCTATTTTCACAATTAGGAACATTGAGTTATCCTCATCTATATAAAGGGAGCTCAAGGTTTCGGGAAAGGGGGGATCTTGAAAAAAATCCAGAAGAGGCAAAAGAATTCTTAAGAGTATTTTCTTCTTTTCAGACAACACATTGTAATTTCGAGTTCTTGTAATTCTCCAGAATATAGTGAAAAACAGTGAACGTAAGCTCATCTTTTTCGAGGCTGAACCACTATAAAATTTTTACCTCCTTATTTGCTTTGATTAATAACCCAATTCACACAAGCCACATCTCTTAATTTTTTCTAAATTTATTATTGACAAAACCTCCATCAATAATTGGCGCTAAAAGAGGGGCTATTCTGGCAAAACACTGTCAAATTTCACTTTTTTAATAATGGCAAACACCAGAAACACTACCAGAGTGACCAGAACTAGCCAAAACCAACCCCAAAGTACTGCTGTTACACAGGCAGACCCTGCTCAGGATCAGCCTACTATGACCGCAACAGAGAACCTTTCCCAGAGACAGGATCGCATGGAGGAAACACTGGTAAACTTTCAGTAAGTCACTAATCAGATCAATGACACCCTACGACGACTTGCTGAAGGGTAGATAGTGACCCCATCATAGCACGAACGTCCCAAAGAACGTCCTGCTCAATTACCTGAGAAAGGAATACAGATCCTAGAGACAAAAAGACGCAGCCAGCCAAGAACCCAGCAAGAGCGTCATGAAGATCGCATCTCCAAAGGAAAAGGCAAGGTTGCAAACTTACCTCCAGAATCTGGTACAGAGAGTTCAAATACAAACCGTGATCGTGTACAACCTTCTCATGAATCCACTAATAGTCAAGATCGCTTGAGCAGCGAACGAAGACAACCATCGAGAAGCGTCTTCGAAAGAATCAGCAGAGAGTCGAGACAAGATCCTACAGACCTAAGACAGTATTTGGAGCGACGACGTAGCCATGATCGATCCGTATCGCATCATAACGACCAAAGTCGGTCTTGTCGCACTATTTCGCTAGATTCTTCTCACAGATCGTAGAAGACTCGACCTGACCAGCCCACCATGTATCAGGATAACGATCAAACGCCGCCCTTGCCGCCAGCGAGAGATAATGCTTTCCCTCTGAACGTCGATGTTTACAATTTAAGGATCGCATTAGACGCACTTGCTGGTTGGGACGATGAGCTCGCTGATGGGTATCGTCAATCGCCATTCAGCGAGGAAGTTCGAGCTGCAGCCCTACCTACTGGATTCAGACTTCTCACCATTAACACTTTTGATGGGAAAACTGATCCACAGAACCATATGGATCATTTCAGTGACTTAATGGAACTCTATCGTATTAATGATCATGCGCGTTGCAGATGTTTCACTGTAACTCTCTCAGAAGCAGCAAAGAAGTGGTTCCGATGACTCAAATCCAGTTTGATCTCGTCTTGGCAACAACTTCAGACGGCGTTCTTGAGAAAGTTTCAAGCTGCAAAGAATTTCACTGTTCCACTTGTTAGCTTGTCTGCAATCTGACAAGGTCCAGAGGAGACTCTACGGTCTTATCTCAATCGATTCACCTCAGAGTTAGCAAAGGTCAATAACCCACCTGAGGGAGGAGTTCTAACTCTCATGATGGCTAGGGTGCGACCAGAAACTAAACTCTAGGAGGAATTACTTGAGTGAGAATGTAGACCTCTTGAAGACTTTTACCGAAGGGTTGGTCGGCATCTGAGATTAGAATCTTCGCGCGAGAATCTTCAAAAGACTAAGAAAGAAGGAAGGAAAGATGCGACTAAAGACGCGGTCATTACCAACAATAATGGTAATAAGAAAAACAAAAGGAATAATGAACAGCCGAAGGAGAATCAGCCTAGACCCAAAAGGCAGGAGATTTCAAGAGCTCCCATGCAGTTCAACAATCACACTGAATTAAACGCGCCCATAGATCATATCTATGCGGTCACAAACCAGAAGGAGCGATTCTGTCAACCGAAACCGATGAAGCGAGATAGGACAAAGTGCGACCCCAACTAATTCTGCCGATATCACAATGATATTGGGCATGATACCAATAATTGCTTTGCCCTGAAGGATGAAATTGAAAGGCTGATTAGAGAAGGGTGACTGCGGCAGTATACCAGGCAGAACGACGAAAAGCGAGAAGAAGACCAATAGAGACCTCCAGAAATTCAGCGCGAGGTGCGAACTATTTTTGGAGGACTGCACGTTGGGGGAGATTCCAAGAAAGCACAGGATAGGTATGCACGAGAAGCTCGACAGCAACCATTAACTAACGTCATGCATCTTGAGCAGCGACCACGCAAGCTTCAACGAGTACCGAATATGGACATTACCTTCACAGAACAGGACGCAAGGGAGGTCTATTATCCGCATAATGACGCATTGGTCATAAAAATAAATTGTGGAAGCACACAGTTGTGGCAAGTATTGGTTGATAACGGGAGTGCTATGGACATCCTATACTTCGACGCCTTTAAGAAGATGGGGTTGAATGAGAGCGACTTAAAGCCTACCACTACTTCACTCTATGGTTTCACCGGTGACAGCCTGATGCCTATAGGCATGATTGAATTGATGGTCAGCGTTGGGACCTATCCAAGGGTTTCAACGATAATGACCCAGTTTTTGGTGGCAGATTGCCCTTCTGCTTTCAATGCTGTACTGGGAAGACCGACACTGAGGGAACTTCGAGCCGTCACCTCGATCTACTATCTCACTATGAAGTTCCCGACCCAACACGGGGTAGGCGAGGTGCGAGGAAATCAATATGATGTGAGGACTTGTTATAATAACTCGCTAAACTCGCAGCAAAGGATGCGACGTCCCGCACAATGATGGTTCATCTGCCAGAGGAAGCGTCAGTCGAGGCAGCGAGCAAAGCGTCAGTCGAGGCAGCGAGCAAAGCATCAATCGTGGCAGCAGGCAAAGCGTCAGTCGAGGCAGCGAGCAAAGCGTCAGTCGTGGCAGCAGGCAAAGCGTCAGCCAAGGCAACGAGCGAAGCTCCAGTCGAACCGTCAGTGAAAGTGTCAATCGAAACGACCAGCGAAGACTTCGATCCTCGAGAAATAGACGAAGAGGTCAGAATTGGACCCATTGAAGATCTGGAGGACTTATCATTCGACATGTCTTCCAAGACTTTAAAGATTGGAACGGAGATTCAAGGTCCTGTGCTAGCTTCATTGGTTGCTTTTCTGAAGTCTAATTTGGATGTCTTCGCATGGCAACATTCGGACATGGTAGGGATTGATTCAAGGATCATATCCCACCGTCTTAACATAGATCTGACAAAGAAGCCTGTACTGTAGAAAAGAAGGGCTATGAATCCAGAACGTTACGTCGTGTTAAAGAGATGTGGAGAAGCTGCTCGAAATTGGGTTCATAAGAGAGTCTTTTTATCCTGACTGGCTTGCAAACCCGGTTTTGGTGAAGAAACCCAATGGGGAGTGGAGAACTTGTAT
>JXTB01000460.1:276156-287034 GCA_002914805.1 Parasponia andersonii
GCATAGTCAAAATGGAAAAATGGATTTTTCTATTTTCCCATGTTGTTGCGATCTCGTAGATCGTTTTTATTGCCTGGTTCGACCATTTGCTAGCATAGAAGAAGCCAAGATCTGATGGGTTTGATTTCACTTGGTAAAACCAAGCGAATTCTTCAGGAGAAGGGGTCTCTAAACCTAATTTATGGTACAGTATATACAAACCTACTATATATCTATAGGTATTAGGGGTCAATTGAAAATGGACGACCCTATAGTAGTCAATAATCGATTTTATATACGGATGGAGTAGGAGATGCACGCCACACTTGAGGACTGCTTCAGAAAAAGAAGCGAGTCCATGTGGTGGAGTGCGTGGTCAGTTAAATTCCATAGGTAGGCGAAGGGGTATGGCGATCTTATAGCTGCTCGCGATTTTGCTGAGTTTGTTCGATGTGCAGCTTGTCTTTATATTGGTGCATGACCAATTCCCCTCTACGTATTGATAGCCCGATAAAAATGCAGGGGCATCCCTGATGTGTCGGGGCCATTGGTCCTGGGGGAGATCGCCTATGCAAGGACTACTTTGCCTAACCCTTGTTATTTCTACCTCAGGTTCCAGCTCAAGGTAGTCTTCAAGGTTAATGGAGCTAACACTCGAGTCAGATTCTCCAGAAAACGCATTCCCTTCCCTAAAATCCTCACTACTAGACATCTGAAAAGAAATACAGATAGATTTAGTCCTATGCGAGCATCGAGGATTCTCACTATGCCAGTACTTTGGGAATTCATCCTAGGATTG
This sequence comes from Parasponia andersonii, assembly GCA_002914805.1. Lineage (NCBI taxonomy): Eukaryota > Viridiplantae > Streptophyta > Magnoliopsida > Rosales > Cannabaceae > Trema > Trema andersonii. Next base: position 276,935 of record JXTB01000460.1, read on the forward strand.
TACTAACAAGCAAGCTCATCGATTTATAACTAAGAGGTCTACGGATTCATAAAAATTGTTCGAGTGGTTCGTCAGAAAATAAATGTTCAAGCAGTTTGTCAGAAAATAAATGTTCGAACAATTCCTCGGAAAATAAAATAGGGTATCAGACCCTAGAAATTCTCCTCACGGGTTTCTCTGACCATTAGCTAGAGAAGTCTACTTTATGAACCGGAAAACGGAGAAAAATAATTCCCATTTCACTTCGTTGTAATGTGGGATGTGTTTCTATTCCTAGAAATAGAAATTGTTTTTCCAAGAACAGACAGAAAAATAAGAGAGAAAAAATGAACTAACCTTTCTTCAGAAGCGGAGGGATTGAGATACGGTCTGAATTCTGTCGAAGAAGGTATCGGAATTATGCGAGCTGAAGGACGAAACGATACTATAGGGTTCTTTGAAAAATTTTTGATTTTTTAGAAAGATGGTCTAAAACGGATTAATTTTTGATATTTATACCTCGAGCACCGCTAAATCACAGCCGTAGATTAAGGTATTTGATTTTCAGATCTGAAGGTCGAAGTTCACGTGGGATTTGATTTTTTTCCAAAGATAAATCAGAATCTTTTTAAATTTGAAAAGATTTGATTTAAAAACAACGGTTGGCATCATCGATATCCTTGAGCCTCCTCGAGTTCTGCTATCTTTCTTAGAAAAGGCTACACGTATTTCCATCTGTCTGAAAAAATGTACGCGTGATCTTGAGAAAGATGGGATTTGAAATCTGGCGACTCTTCGACTCTTCAAGGATCTCAAGTCTAGGTCGTGACATCGCATTTTTTAAGTTCGCACTCACCTACATTTAAAGGAAGTTCCATTTTGTCCTAAAGAACTAATGGAGCTGGAAGGGGCAATTGTTGTGTGGTCTAAAATCCTATGCCATGTCGTATGTATAAGAATATGTGCGATCTTTACTGCATATGTTATGTGCGACATCCACCGCATATGGGTTGTGTGCGACCTCCACTGCATATGTTATGTGTGACCTCCACTGCATATGGGTTGTGTGCGACCTCCATTGCATATGTTATGTGCGACCTCCACTGCATAGGGGTTGTGTGCGACCTCCTCCGAAAAAGTTATGTGCGACCCGAAAGAAAGGGAAACTAGTCTTTACTTCGTTAAACGGGTAACTTGCAAGGAAAGGGAAACAAAAGTCTCTCTTTCAAGTTCGACCAGTTACCCAATTTAAGTGATTACCCAATTATGTTATTACTCAAATTGCATTACCCGATTGTAGTTACCTATTTTCACAATAAGGAATATTGAGTTATCTTCATCTATACAAAGGGAGCTCAAGGTTTCGGGATGGAGGGGATCTTGAAAAAAATCCAGAAGAGGCAAAANGTATTTTTTCCAATTTCAATATTTCATAAGATTACTTTTCAGGTATGCTTCACTTTCCATTTCTATGTATTTAGAGTCAATCAACGAACTTTTTCTCTTTTTAACAAAATCCAATTAATCAACAAATACTGAATAAAATATAGGTGTAATAATCACTGAAAAACCCTAAAGACTCATTTTTAGTTGCATGACTAAAATTGATGAATGTCAATCATGTATTGTAACTAAATAGTCCTTAATTAAAATTTTAAAGTCATAATAAATCATTGAATTTGACTCAATCATGTATTTTTTGGTCACAAGAAAATTTATTATTGTATATAAAAAATTATAGCTAAAAGTATAATAATGACTAAATAATTATACTTTTTAGACACTTTATTTTTAGCAATGACTAAATGTTTCGTTTAGTTACAAAACAATGTTTTCATGACAAAAACATTGTCGCTAAATGTCCATTTTTTAAGTATATTAATCTACACCTCGTCCCAATATACTAAAGAAAACGTTATTGCCCATCATCCAACAAGGGCAATATTGCATGGATATATTACTTCTTTATTAAAGAATGTGCATGCGAATATAAAAGAACAAAAACCTCGAAAAATACTGAAAAGGCACGTATAATATCTTAGCACCACACTAGCTAATTGAGATAAACGTATATTATTTTGGGCACCACAGTTGCCCCTTATCATTGCAAAAATATATATATGTATATATACACATATTAATACATAATGCTTATTTAATTTGGCTTTTTCGCATAGTTGTTAATCATATTGTGTACAATTGTAAGGGTAGTTATAGGATGCAACATATGGAAGTACTATACAACACTAAAAAGGTTGGCCTTATATAAATTGCATATATAATATACAACACTCAAAAGGTTCACCTTATATAGAAATGCATTTTCAATGTACAACTATGGAAATAAATTTCCTGCATTCCTAGGTTTCCAGTAATATCCTAATCCTTCCATGTGCGTCAAATAATCTAATGCCACACAAAAACTTAAAAACTAACAAAGTCAAATTTGTATATAAAAAAAAAAAAAAAATCACTAGCGCCACCAATTCAAGGAATTGTTTACTATCATAGAGGTTTGCCGGGTAGCACAACATTCCACATGGCTTCATCCTAGTAGACTCATCTAATTGAGAATATTGAACTTTGATTTTTCTTCTTTTGTAGAAATATATGAACGGAAGAAGTGTTTAGAAAACGAAAAACAAAAAAATGTGCAAAAATAAAATAAAAACAATAGAGAAAGAAAAGCAAATTCACGAGGAGAAAAGCGTCAGGTTAAAAAGGAGGGGGAAAAGGAGAAAGAGAATCAGTGTGATTCCAAAAATTTTCATATATTAAAAAAAAAGACTATAGTTCAATACCCATTTCCGTTTTGTTTTCTTTCATTTAGAATGGATCAAAAATTTCCTTTCTTGATAAGTTCCAACTACCTTAAGGATTTTGATACTTTTTCAAGATTTAATTATCGTTTCCTAAAATAAAATTTTTTTCAAAAAAAAACAAAAGCAAAAACAATCAACAAAAGAATTTCGTCCATTCATGAAACACATCGCACGTACACCAGTTAAATTACTGGAAAAAAAAAAAAGAAATCTATTAAATAAATAAATTCATCTTCTAATTTTGGTGGTTGCAGGATTTTCGGATGAGAAGATGAAAAATTGTGTCACAGAATTCAGTAATGTAACGTTCTGTGCCTCGACGCCTATATAAAGGCAATTTTGTAAGAAGTGCTATCCATCGATCAGCCGCATATATATATATTCTGATCAACATACATATATATATATATACATAAATAACTATTTCAAACTAATAATCGATAATATGACGGCTACCCAACATGCAAACGGCGTCGTTTCACCAACCTGGGATTAACTCTTGGGGACCAAGAACTGGGAAGGCCTTCTGGAGCCCTCGCTGGATCTCAGCCTCCGAGAGTTCATCCTCCGCTGTGCCAACTTTTGCGAAGCCACCTACGACTAATTCAACTCCAACACCATCTCACCGCAATGCGGCAACAGTCGCTACGGCAAGAGCTCCTTCTTCAACGACGTCTTCCTCCCAAACGCATCCAACTACCAAGTCGTTTCCTTCCTCTACGCCATCTCCGTCCTCGGAAACACGCGCAAGAGCTTTGTACACGCGGACACCACTTTGGGCGACTCCATCTAGGACCGTGAGTCCAACTGGATGGGCTACGTGGCCGTCACCACGGACAAAGTTAGAAAAATGCTAGGGCGCCGCGAGATCTGCTTGGCTTGGCGCGGAACCGTCATGAAAGCCGAATGGGGGAGTAATTTTGACGTAATGTCGGTGTCCGCGCGCCTTTGTTTTCTCCAATAACGAAACCGAAGGATTTCTTATTCTCGTAATCTGATGAGCCGAAAGTCCACGAGATCTGGCTCTCGATTTACACCTCGGCGAACAGCAGCTCCATCTATGTATGTTAAGACAAGTGCAAGAGTGCAACTCACCACTGTGATTGAAATGCTGAGGGACAAGTACAAAGACGAGAAGTTTACCCTGGTGGTAACTGGAAACAGTCTTGGAGGGGCTTTAGCGACTCAGAGCGCCTTCGACTTCGTCGAAAACAAAGTCGTGGATCACAATGTGATGCAGCAGCCCACAACCCATAGACCAAATAACCATGATCTAATGCCAAAGCTTAAAATTTCAAAACTCAATTTAAGGAACATTTCATTAGTCGGTAGAATGATTTTAGGGCATTAGGTGAATAATTTATTTATTCGAAGTGTGTTAGGAGAACGATTTGTTTATTTGAAATGTGTTTGGTTGGTAAGTTCTAGGTGTATAGTGGTAAGTTTCTTAGAATTAGTTTATTAGAAATTTTAGATTAATTCTAGACGTATATAAATAGTCTTCATTGGTAAGAGTTATAATCATCCAATCTTCAATCAAATTTTAGTTTTCTCTTCTAAATTCTCTTTGAGAGTTTTGCTTATTTCTCTTCTCATTAAGAGAACACAAGTTAGAGCGAAATCTAGTAATTCACTGTATCAATTGCTACCAAAGCATGCTTTTGTATCAAGCAGAGCTTTTCTATTACTGTCACCATTTTCATACAAAAAAAAAATCCTTATTCCAACACCACCTTCATTAACGAATCCTTACCATTACCTTCCTATAACCATTATTTACTATATATATACATATAACCATTCTATATACTATCTTTGTTTTCAAAAAAACAAAAGAAAAAGAAAAAAGGACTAGCCATGTCTGCAAATAACTAAGTACCTCGGCAAAATGACTACCGCATGAAGATCAAGATTCTAGAATATAATGGTCTACTCATGATTGAAGAATTCTTTGATTAGCTAGCTGAAGTAGATAAGTTTTTTAATTATTAGGGTACACAAGAAGACATGAAAGTCAAATTGGTGGCTTATCGACTCAAAGGAGGCACATTAGCTTGGTAGAATCAATTATAAGCGACACGTATTCGGCAAGGGCAAATGACACAATTGATGATCGAGCACTTCCTACCTCTAGATTACAAACAGGCACTTTTTAGTCGGTATCAATATTACTGACAAGCATACCGGATAATACAAGAATATGTAACCGAGTTTCATAAACTAGCTATCAGAGTAGATATTCGTGAATCCGAAAATCAAAAGATTCCTAGATTTATTGATGGGCTTTACGCAAACATAAAACATGAGGAATTCAAATAATATCATAATACTTTGTCTAGCACAATTCAACTAACTTTAAAATTTGAAACTCAACTCAACAAAAGAATAAATCGCAATCTAACGACTTCACAATCCTTTAACTATCACAAAGATTTGATTTGAGCAAAGGGAAGGCCAAAGTAAGACCACACAATGAAGCAGCAATATCACACGAAGAAGCAATAAGACCAACTCCTTCTCACAACCAACTAACCACTCAATCGTAAAGGAAAATAGTCAACAACAATACTAATAACCCATATGTAGTTCTAAGAGGTACTTAATGTTATCGTTGTGGACAAACAGACCATTATTCAAATCAATATTGTCATAACAGACCTGTCAATCTAACCACATAATGACAATGTTGAAAGGAATGAAGCATATTTCTAGAATGACTATCTAACCACATAATGACAATGTTGAAAGGAATGAAGCATATTTCTAGACTGAAGAGTATGAAGATGAAGCTAAACTTGAGGAAGTCATTTATAGAGATGAAGGTATTTTCTTAGTGATAAGACGATTAGTGTATAGACCAAAGAAGAAAGAAGATATGCAATGACACAACATCTTCAAGACTTATTGTATGGCTAAACAACTAGTGTGTGATCTTATCATTGATAGTGGGGGTAGTAAGAACATAGTATCTAAGACTATGGTAGATAAGTTACAACTACCAACCCAACCATGTACTATCCTGTATCGTATTGGTTGGATTAAGGACGTCGATAAAACAAAGGTGACATAACAATGTCAAGTTCCTTTCTCCATTAGTAAATACAAGGATAGGATATTATGTGATATTGTTGATATGGATACTTGTTATATGTTACTTAGTCAACTATGGTAGTTCGATTTAAATACTATATATAATGACAAAGCTAATACATACAACTTCTACAAGGATAATACAAAAATTACTTTGGCACCTACGAGGCTACAAAATAACCAAACGACCTCCACTAGGGCCAACATTTTTTTTTATACCTAAAGAGGTATATACTCCTACTAATATTCCTGCACAAGTTCAAACATTACTATCTGAATTTGAAGATATCATTCTTGAGGAGTTATCCACTGGCTTGTTCACCCCTATAAAATATTCAACACTAGATTGATCTTATTCCCGAAGTCTACTAAGTTTACTACATTACCGCATAAGTCCTAAGAAGTATGAGATACTGCAAACACAAGTCCAAGACTTCCTCAAGAAAGGGATGATTAGAGAAAGTATGAGCTTCATAGCTACACTTGCACCCCTAACACTAAAGAAAGATGGAAGCTAGATGATGTGCATTGATAGTCGAGCAATTAACAAGATGACAGTACGAGATCGATTTCTTATCCTATGATTGGATGACATACTTAATAGATTGGGTGGATCAAAATTCTTTTCCAAGATTGATCTGTAGAGTGAATATCATCAGATTCGTATTTATCTCGAAGATGAATGGAAAACTGCATTCAAAACATATGACGGACTGTATGAGTTGTTAATTATGCCATTTGGTCTATCCAGCGCCCCGAGTACTTTCATGAGGTTAATAAATCAGATATTCCAACCTTTTATTGGAAGATTTTTCATCATTTATTTTGATGACATTTTGGTCTATAGTCAGAATAAGGAAGAACATCTACAACACTTTACCAAAGTTTTTAATATACTTCATAAGAATCAGTTGCATGTCAACCTGAAGAAATGTAACTTCATGACTGATAGCTTAATATTCTTGGGTTTTGTTGTAAGTTCTGACAGAATTAAAGTCAATCAAGATGTAATATCAAGTTTGTTACTTAGCCTATAATTTTATTATGTTTATTTAAAGTATTTAGTCACATAAATTAAATAGTTATGCACTAACAAATTTTATGGAGATAGTTACAGTGGAATATACATGAAAGCCAAGTTTAACCACGTGTACCTAATAAAAAGAAAAAATATGCATTTCCAAATTCATGCATATAATTATTATTTAATATGTTGAGTGTTTGACTAATTGATTTTAATATTGACCTCTTAATATGTTAAATTAATAAGTAATATTGATTTTTTTTAAATATATGATAATAGAATAGTTAGTATATATTTATGTATTTAAGTTTGATTAGATATATAATATGGGATATATGACTACTACTATTATTAATATAGTATATACTTAATTAATTGTGTTTGCTATTGGACTCTAAATTTGACCCAATAGAAAAGTCTAAATTGAAGTTAATATGACTTATTTGTAATTGGATTCTAAATACTTTAGCCCCATAATCACTTATCTTGATATAAAAAAGCTCAAATTAAAAATAATTCTAGCCCAAATTATAGATTAAATATTATACATATTATATATATATATTTGATTTAATAAAGTAACTTTGAAAAAAAAAAAAGAAAAGAGAAAAGAAAAGAAAATAGAAGAATAATTGACAACCTTTACTAAGTTAGCAATAAATTATATTAGGACTATTTTTATCATTTGTTAATGGTGGAGTTGGTAAAATATGTTATGAGTTTACATCCACTAACTAGTAAAGTAAAAGAAATTAATTAATAATATTAGAAAACAAAATAAATTTTGAAAACTGTAAAGATGGTATGGTTTAATAGATTAACTATTTGAAAAGTGCATTTATTATATTAATTAAGTGGATACTAAATACAAAGATGATGTTGTCTACATATTATGTATCCACATATTGTTATTAAATATTGTACTACTTTTATAAATGGAAAAACATAGTAGAAATTAATTAATTTCATGATTAAAAGATAACAAATAAAAAAAAAAGAGAATAAAGTTAAGTAAGTGGTGTAATTATTATTAACTTTAAAAAATATATATATTTTTTATGTTCACAATAAGCCTATCAATAGGGCACTATCTTGTAACTACAATCTATTTTCTTCTTATATTTCTCTCTACCTCTCTTTCTCTCATAATTGTAGTAGTTTATAAAAATTTCAATTGGTTCTCTAAAGCTTTCTTCAAGATTTAAGAAAAAGGTAATTCTTAGAACTCTTAATCTTTCAATATTAGTATAATTTACTACACTCAGGTTTAAATTCAATCTATGATATTTGGAGTTAAAAATTTTATTAAGGTCTAAACTTTTTATGAGAAGTCTTTCTATATATCTATTTAATTTGTGGAAAGTTTTACATTTATATCTTACTCTTATAATTTTATATAACTCTTTTATACATGTTGGTTGTCACCTGAAATATAAATTTTATCGAGTTTGTTCTATAATTTTAGAGGGTAAACATTTTTAATTTGAGTTGAAAAATTTTAAAACATATTCATATATATGTTAACACATATTTTGGAAAGTTTTGTAATGTGATGATTTTATTTCTAATCATTATTAAATTTTCTTTATATATTACCTTTGTAACTTATAAATCTGATATTTTTGTTTATTCTAGATAATATTGTCAAAATCTTATCCTATTGATTTTATTTAGGCTTGAAAATTTTGTTAGATACTAATATATACGTCATAAGAGACTCAAATATTTTTAGAATTTTTGAAAATATTCATATTAATTATGAATTTCGGAATAGCATATGGTTTTGCAAGTTAAGTACTGTCATAAATTTTAAGACATAACTTTAAGAATTATATGTGCTATATAATAGTATAATTTTAATTCTCTAATTTTTTTTTAATATTTAAAAATTTGTTAGAAATGTTCTCTTAAAATATCAAGATTTTTAGGTATATAAAAATAATTCTATAAAATTCAAGAATAATTTAGTGCTTTAACTATTTTTATCAAATTTCATTTCATAGATTAGAAATTAGTACAAAAATGACAAAACTTATTAAAAAAATTCTAAATAATTTTCTATAACTTTATTTTTATGTTATAATATTATCTATAAAGATTCAAAGTAAATAGAGATTTGTACTAGAATCTAAAATTCTTTAAGTATGTATTATTTGTTAAAATTTTTACAGTTTTTAGTTATATATATTATGAAACATGATTTTATCGATGTATGATATGAGTATTTTTTTTAGATATATAAATATATTTCTAGTAGCATGTATTAATATATGTAATGAATATTATTGCATGAATATTAATAAAAAAGGATAAAAGAGGCACGTAGTTATAACAAAGTCGAGTATGTCGAATTTCACTACAAACACAAATAAAATTTTGTAAGAACCTAAGGTAAGTAAATCTCACCTTATGTGTTTATATGAAAAGTTATGTATTATTTGTGATGTAATTGTGATTATACTAATAGGTTGTTATATGTTCTGCAATAATAGTTGCATTAAGTATGTAAATATGTCATAAACATGCGCATACATAATTGCACAAAAAAATTCTAATTTTCATTGAAATTAATTTTCATAATTTTTTTAAAACTGCTATGTATCCAAACTATGTTTTAAGAAAAATGTTTTCTTTAAGAGTATATTAAGTTCTTGAAAGGAGTGTGCATAACTGACTGATTTACTTATAGTCACTATGTTAATAACAAAAGTTTAAACTACGATGCTAATTATTATAATACGATAGTTATATGGGATCTGAATAGCTATAGGGTTATATATATTTATCATAACACTACTTTTATAGCCCATCACTTTTAATAGATTTGGCATTACACTATGTTGAGCTCAAATATGAAAATTTTATGAAATGAAAATATTTATGAATAAGATGTTTTAAAAAAAAGAGATATATAGTAATGGTTCTAAAAGTATACCATTCATGTAACATGACATTCATTGCATGTATAGGATTTACTTACTGGACGCAAGTTTATTCTATTCTTTTAAATTTTCCAGATGAGCAATAATTCCTACTGAAAGTTGGTTAGCGGTGGTGAAATCCCAAATGGTAATAAAATATTTTAAGCAATTATTTGTTCTTACTTTCAACTATTTAATTATTTCACCAAAATTGAGTGTGGTTTTATTTTTATGAAGTGTATGAATTTAATTTCTATTTTGAGA
>JXTB01000460.1:287405-326070 GCA_002914805.1 Parasponia andersonii
TTAGTAGGTAATTCTAAAAAAGGAAAATATAGACAAAACTAATTGATAACTTTTGTCTCTAAAATAATTAAAAAGATAAGAAAAGAAAAATAATAATGGAAATGTTCTTCAAAAATTAATGACCATAATTCAAAGTGGAAGATATAGACAAACTAATTAGTAACTTTTGTCTCCAAAATAATTCAAAAGGTATGAAAAAGATTAATATAGTAGAGACTTTCTTTGGAAGCTAGTAGTATTGGATTCCAAGTAGTTGAAAAAGAAGAAAGATTAGAGATAAAAGTAGTGGATAAGTGAAAAGTAAAGTAAAAGATAAGGTAATAGAATAGGAAAAGAAGATATATTGACAAAATTAGTAATAATGGTACTTGGATTATTAGATGGAATATGAAAGTGTGTATTAGTAGATACCTCCTACGAATAGCCTATAAATAGATTCTTAATTTGGCAATTATAAATCTATACTTAATCTTCCCATTACTTAGCCAAAACTATCTTCATTTTTCCAATTATCCATTCTAAAAAAAAAAAATCTTTCTACCTCACTTTCTTCTAAACCCACAAGAGCTATAATATTTTACCTATTGACTCTAGAAATTAAGAATTATAATCAAGAGAAGAGAGCACCTAGTTTTTTTGGAGAAGACGTAAGGAAGAAGAAGGAAAGATTTTGGAAGATAGGTTGCACAAACACATTTAAGTCTATTAAGAGTTTTAACTCTAAAATTGTAAGAAGTTTAACTTTTAGTATTTTGATTTCTAGTAAAATATTGATACTTAGAAAAGTTTTCAAATACTCCAAGAAAGAAGATTCAAGCTTGGAAGATAAATATTCCCTCACCTTACTTGTTATGTGTTTAAATAGATCTTATAAAAGAATAAATGGGTAATAACATATTTGATCTACTTTATGTTATATAATTTATATTACGTTTAGACTTATTTTATTGATTTTCTAAGCCTCTAAATATGAATACTTCATAATAATAAAGACTACAAAATAATAATAATAATAGTAAAATCAAAATGACTAAACACAAAAGTGGAATATTTTTAAGTGTAAGACTCTAAAATAAAATATGTATAAAAATGAATCAAGCTTAATGATTTAGACTTAGATCCTTAAGAGCAGATTCTTACCCATAAAAAATGTGTTCTGAAAATTAAAGATGTTTGCTCAAAAGTTGAAAGGACTAAAATGCCAAAACTTTGAATATTTGGGTCCAAAGCATAATTTTGACAAAATATAGGTCAAATATGTGAGAAAGTCAATTTAGGCAGGTTTAGGACTATATTAAAGTATAAAAGTAAATAAAGGAATAATCTTTAACAAAAAAATAAGCTATAATTCAATATTTACCATTAGAGGGTATAAATATTAGAAATCTTAAGATCATGGGGAAAAATATAAATTATAAAACTTGAAATTTTGGGTTGGAAATTTGGTATAAGAATAAATAGAAAAATTTATTTTAAATCTCTAATTGGGATAAGAGAATATTTACTTAAATTTAATACATGAAATCAATTATACGAAATAAATAATGTATACCTCTAATTATATTTAGCCTAAGTTTAGTTATGGGCCTAAAGAGCGTGATTAATGCCTAATAATATTTAGCCCAATTATGATTTTAGATTTTAAATCTGTGTAGCCATTAGTGTGTTTGACTCACTTATCATACTATGACCCTTAATTACAAATAAAGAAATTAATCAATAATAATTCAAAATATTTGATGAAAAAAATATAACTAAGGAAACCTAACTGATTTAGGATGATATTAATCAAATCAATAACCAAATTATTGCAAATTAAAAAAGATCATCATGATAAAGATTAAGGAGAATTAAATCTCATCCATCTAAGTTGAAAGTATAAATTAGTCAATGAATATAACATGACATTGTTTCTCAATGTGAAGTTTTATGTTTGATAAAGACTGAGTCTTAGTTGTCTTAAGCCCACTAAGTAATTAGAGGTTAAAAAAAGAAAAGAGTATAAGTCCACTTTAAATTACTCTAACAAATAGAGTATGCATATGTTTGGGCAAAACTTCAACATAAACATACGTAATTAATGAGTAGAATTAGGACAATGATATTACGAGATAAGTATAATTTTATCTATGTCATGGATGGTGTGAAAATACTTCATGTTTGCAGTATGATATGTTTGAAATTATTTCATGTGTTAACTTGCCTATAATTTATTATTATATGGCCTATTTATAATGTATTCTTATAAAGATATATTTCCTATGCTATAAAAATGATGTATGCTTACTTAACAATATTATCATGTAAAAAAAAATACTTTAGCATAGTTTAACAAATGAAATACTATAATAATAGAATATAAGTTTGGGTTTATTGTTGAAGCATACCCACCCATGTTAAGAGAAGACTAAATAAGATAAAGAATTTAAAAATGTCGTACTAACCTCCACTAGGTGAGGATATCTCAGAGAAAATAAGACCGATCTCTCTTATGCAAGGATTCTTGAGGAAAAGTATGTTAAGACTATGACTGTGGGTATTTTCAATTGGGTCGCTCCCCTAGTTTCCTATTTGGTAGTGTGCACTTAGTATGTACACCAATACCCATAATAAAGATAAAAGACATTGTGATAAAGAATGAGATAAAATCATGATACAATATCTTATAATAAAGCATAAAGTAATGATTTCATAAAACAACATAACCAGATTTTCATAAAAGATTGTTTGTTTATAAGTAAAATATTTTGTCAGAATTTCATTGTATTTGCTGAGCGAAAGCTCACATTTTATGAGTATCCATGCTATATATACCAAAGGAAAGAAACCTCTGATTTGATTGATGGGTTAGCTTGAATCGAGATGGGGATGAATGTGAGGCACAGGTAATGGAATACCGTTATTAAAATTTCTTCCGCATATGTTCTTATTATGAGATAAAGGGTAAAAATTATGTAAGCTTGATGTTATTTTAAATTGAACTTGAAAATATATTTTGATTAAATAGAGTTTAAACGAATGTTTTTCAAAAAATCAGAAAGAAAAAATATTTTGATTTAAATAAATGCAAAACACAAAAGGTCCAGTTAAAAAGACCAAAACTATCTAAGGAGAGCTTGGAATTTAAATGGTCTGTATGTGAATATAAATCTCTTAAAAAGAAATAAAAGTATTAAAAAAAATTTGTCATGAATTTTCAGCATCTAAATTTCTCTTTTTAAATAAATAAACTAAGAATGTAAGTAGTTAACAATCCGAAAAGTTGAGTCATTATAAGAAGTTGGAGCTGTTCTATCCCAAGACATGAAGCAAATAGTTTTATTTAATGAAAAGCTCAGCGAAGCTAGAAAAAAGTAGTCAACATACGAATAAGAATTATATGCAATTGTTCATACATTCTAATAATGGGAGCTATATCTAGTGCAAAAGAAATTCATTCTCAATACAGATTATCAAGCTCTTAAGTACCTTGGTAATTCTTCCAAATTAAATCGGATGCATGCTCGATGGATTACCTAAATCCAAAAGTTTACTTTCTCTCTCAAGCATAAGTCAGGACAATTAAAGAAAGTCGTTGATGTATTGAGTCGTCGATTTATGTTATTAACTACTGTCCAAAATGAAATAATTAGTTTTGATTATTTGAAAGACTTTTACACAGATGACTAAGATTTCAAAGAAGAATGATAGAATTGTATTAGTAGAGTTACAGATAAACATCAAATACAAGATAGTTTTCTATTCTTTAAAAATTGCTTATGTATTCTATGAGGATCTCTTGGAGAACATATCATTCAGGAGCTACAGGCAGGAGGGTTAGGAGGACACATGGGATGAAACAAAACTATTTCATTAGTGGAAGCTCGATACTTTTGGCCATATCTTAAGGATGATATCGAGAAAGTTTTCAAGCATTGTTATATATGTCAGATTGCAAAGAGTTATGTACAAAACATTGGGTTGTATATGCCACTTCCTATCCTTGATGCTCTTTAGGAAGATTTATCAATGGATTTTATTTTAGGAGTACTACGAACACAGAGGGGTTTGGATTCTATCTTTGTTATAGTAGATTATTTTTCAAAGATGGCCTATTTTATTTCCTACAAGAAAATCTCAGATACTACCTATATTGCTCAATTGTTCTTTTGAGAGATTATCCGTCCGCATGAGTTACCAAAGACAATAGTCTCTGAGCACGATAGTAAATTCCTTAGTCATTTTTGATGCACTTTGTAGGAGAGACTTAATACCATCTTATAGTTTAATAGCATTTGTCATCCCAAACAGATGGGCAAACTGAAGTCACCAATCATACACTGGGCAATATTTTACAATGCTTAATTAAAGAAAGCCTTAGACAATGAGAGAATGTCCTACCGCAAACTGAGTTTGTCTATAATAACGTGCCTAATCATTCCAGTAGTAAATTTTCATTTGAAATTGCTTATATTAGTCTTCTGTTACATACTCTCAACTTGATATCCTTACCAAAACTTCTAGGAATAAGTATTATTACCGATTATTTGATTAATAAGGCGATCCACATCTATTAAGAAGTCAAAAAAAAAAGTTAGAAGAGTCCACTCTAAAGTTCAAGGCTAATGTTGACAAGCACAGAAGATTTAAATCATTCAAAGAGTGTGATTTTATAATGATTCACTTGTGTAAAGAAAGACTTTCAGTGGAGGAATACAATAAACTCAAGCAGAAAAAAATTGGCCTTTTTCGCATCATTTAGAAGATTAATAATAATGGATATATCATTGATTTACTAGTTAGTTATACAATTTCTAAGACCTTCAATGTTCAAGATCTATACAAGCACCATTGACTAGAAATTATAGCTTAAGCAACTTGAGGACAAATTTTTTTTCAAGAGGGGGAGAACTAATCAGCAGCCCACAACCCGTAGCCTAAATAACTATGATCCAATGCCAAAGCCTAAAATTCTAAAACCTAATCTAAAGAATTTTCCATTAGTTGATAGAATACTTTTAGTATGTTAGGTAAACAATTTGTTTATTTGAAATGTATTAGCTAAATAATTTATTTATTTAAAGTATGTTTCATTGGTAGGTACTAAGTGTATAGTTGTAAGTTTCTTAGAATTATTTGATTAGATGGTTTAGATTAATTCTAGACTTGTCTAAATAGTTTTCATTAACAAGAGTTGTAATCATCCAATTTTCAATCAAATCTTAGTTTTCTATTCTAAATTCTCTTTGAGAGTTTTGTTTATTTTTCTTCTTATTATGAGAACGCAAGTAGAGCGAAATTTAGTAATCCATTACGTCACAATGTTCTCATCGAGGCCATTATCTTCGGATGTCCTCAAGTTGGCAACTACGAGATGTTCAAGGACAAAGTGAACCAACTCTCGAATCTCAAGATTTTGCGTGTGACGAAGGTGAGGGATTTGCTACCAAGTCTTCCTAATTTTAGTTCTCAGACATTTGTTCTTGTACAGAAGGCTGAGCTGGAGATCAATACTGACAAGTCTCCTTACTTGAAAAAGTCCAAATTATGGATCACTCCTGAGATGGTCCTCAATCGGCACAACTTGTAGGGTAGTACTGATCAATTAGAGGGGTATTTGCATGTTGTGGCCGGCTGGAATGGGCAGGACAACCCGTTTGAGTTGAAGGTGAAGAGGAGTTTGGCTTTGGTGAACAAGTCGAGTAACTTTCTACAAGCACCGGAAGGGCCCCCACTCTCCGGGTGCCAGAGAATTGATGGATAGAGAAGAACAAAGGGATGGTGTTCGATTCGAGGCTAATGGAGACTGGTATTTTGATCCTCCACCACCAGTAGATCAGATGCTGAGGATTGCCACAAACTAGTTTATATAAACACTATAATATATGGATTGAGTGTGAGATTATCGTGCTTCTCCATCGTTTATTAGATTTGAGTTGATCAGGCATGTCGTGTGACCTTAGAATAAATAAATAAAGAATATGAAAGAAGAAGATACAGGCCAATTATTAACTACGTAAATATGTTTGTTATATCTGTTGGTGTTACGATATTAAGACTTTAATTAGAGTGTGACCACTACTGTTACATACACGCTGTATTCCATCATGTAATATGTTTCCATGTTAATAATTCTCTCTTTTCCCTTTATGCATTATTTGGAAGATCTCTTTTATGATATCCTTTATTTTTTGGGGAAAAATATGACAATTTTTTTAAGATGATACATGTCATTAAAACTACAAAAGATATCACTTCTGCTGATAGAGAATACTTGACACGTCGATAAAAATATGTTTTATCGACGAACTAAGGATAAAGTGATAAGGTGTCACCAAAGAGTTGGCTAGATATTTTATGATTTGAGTAACCTTTTACTGACGCAATCATTTCCCAATAACACGTTGACCATGCATCCGGAAAATTTCCTCAAAAACTTATCCCGCAAAGCAAGGAAATTTTTGGCAGTTTTTTTAATTTTCAGAAATTAATTCCCAAAAAAAAATATTTGACTTTTGCCGATGTGAACGAAGTGTCGGAGTAGGGTTCTAAATTTTTTTTTTAAAAAAAATTAAGTTGATGAAAACAGTGTCGTTTCGCGATATTCTAGAAATTTCTTGGTATTCTAGAAACGGTATGGTTCTACCATTAAAACCCTACCTTTTCCCTCTCCTCTTATCTCTCCTTTTGTCTCTCTCTATCAATTGTAAAACGGCCCCTCTCTTTCCAGAATTTTGTCCGCCCTCTCGCTTTTCTCTCTCCTCTCTTCGTTTAACCGATCTCTCTCTTCTCTACCTAAGGGTGAAGTTCCTCAATTTCTAGGTTTTTCCCTCAATCTGTCTCTGTACATTTGTGTTTATATGTTATTAAGGAAAAAATTGGAAGTCCGAAAACTTTAAAAAGTTTGAAGAAGGGTTAAGCCTTTAAGAATTTGAAGTCAATGGTGAATTTACAATTTTTTGGTGATATTTGGTGAATCAGATACGGCTTTTTTATGTTTTTTTTATACTGGTCATAAATCAGATTCTTGTTGAAGAACTAAAAAAATAAGAGAAATTGAAACGTGTTAAGGGTATTATAGGTTGGTTATTTCGGGTTTTGGGATATTTTGGCTATTCTGGGTTTATGTGCTTGAGAGAGGGAAAAAAAAAAGTTATTTGTTTTTAATTACCTTAAATTACTTTGGGCTAAAGAAGAGTATAGGATTCAATACGGACAGAAATTCGACAATGCTATGTGTTGTGTGCGGAACTTGTTACCGTCGGAAATTAAAATTTTTTAGTAATTTTAGATGAAAAAGTAATTTAATATTAGTTTGATGAAATTTAAAAGAAATAAAATATTAAAATAATTTTTTTAGTCTTTAAAATATTATAAATTTTTTAATCATTAAAACTCTTATTGGTATTTAATTATTTTAAAAAAAATATAGGTTCAAAAAAAATCATAAGTATTTGATAAATTAAGTTAAACCGAAAATTTTAGTCCAAAATAATTTAGAAAGAATTAAGTTCTTAAATTAATAATAAAATCATCATCATATATCTACTTATTATTTTTGATTAAATAATTGAACAAAAAAATTAAGTTAACAGAGTATAAGCACTTATCAAAAAAGATAACTAGAAAACTAAATACAAATTATGCAATTTATCTGAATACTAGAATTGGTATCTAATAGACAAATATCTGAAAATAAGAGAAGTAAAAGAGGTAAGTATTCACATACTCAGTAGTAATTCAATAACCTTTTTGAATAAATGCGATTTTACAAAAGCTGTATGGTCAATACCTTTTCCAAAATCTATATATAAACTAAGTTTATAAAATAATTGATATCCCAAAGAGTCTCATATTGAAATCAAAACTAAGTTCACATAATTGTACATATCATAAATCAACTAAGTATATGAGTGAACTCTCATTCTCTCATCACAGCCATGTAATACCTCTGTATTAAAAGTATCTAGTATCTTGACACTACCCGTAAATGTATTAGCCAAAAACTTGCGCATGGATCTAAGTCTTTCACCTAGTACTGTAGCAACTTGCCAGCGATCTAAACTATTATGACGTAATGATGGAACTCAAGTTTGTGATCTTATGGTATGTGCAACATGTAACAATTCACAATAACTATGCATCTATAAATCAAATCATACTTTAAAATTTCACTTAAGATTATCTTGAGATTTACTGTAATATGAATAATACATTTCTATTTTACCCCATAATCACAAAGTAAAAATAAGCATAAAAAAATCTACACAATCTAATCACAATATAACCCAATACATTTCAATAATTTATCAAATCATGGTAAAATCACAATTTTTCATAAGTCAATTTTAATACAATTATAAATTAAAATAGATATAAAATCAAGTAATTAAACCCCCTATCTCGATATAGTAGTAATACTAGGCTAATGAAGCTCGTAGAATCCACCGTTGGTAACCTGGGTGATCGAACGATAATTTCCGAATCTTGGTAAGTTCACTTAAAAAAGTGACTTTTTTACAAGAGCCTCAAATGGAAAAACGAAAGTCACCATACCTAAAAATACTAGGTTATACATATAATTTGTCAAAAATGAGTCCCGAAATAGGACTCATTCTATAGTACGCAAAATAATATTATTCACGAGCCTTTAAATTTGTGTCATTTCGAAACATAGCGATATTATATAGTAAAATTCGTTTCTCAACTTCATTAAATTTAAATTTGAAATCAGAATTCAATTTCGAGATCTAGAGCTTTAAATGGACTTTAAATCTGAGAATTACAAAAATATCTCTTTTTGGAATTAATATGAAAAATGTCTATTTTTTTTCAAAGTATTTAGAAAAATATTGTCTTTGCTAACTATTTACAAAAATGTCATTTTCCTGAATATTTCAGAAAATATCATTATTAGAAAATTATTTAGGAAAATATCACTTTAGAAAATATTTGAAAAGGTGTCAACTTCACTCATTATTTGTAAAAAAAAAAAAAACACACACAATTTTTGTAATAATATTTCGAAAAGTAACAATTTTCTAATCTCAGCCCAAATGGAATAGTAACAGACTTAGTCCTACACTATGTAGATTTGTAGAAATATCACTTTTCGCCGGAGATTTTTTGATTCAAAAATTAACATGCCCTGAATATCATTTTAACTTCTACTAACCATAATTATTCATGACTTTTAACCCTCTTTCACCTCATATAATTACCTCATGAAATATTTATAAAATTATCACTTTTTACAAACTTTGATAAAATGATCAAAACAGTGAAAATCTTACTGGCAAGGTGTTAACAATCGAGACCGATCGAAAAATGACGACAATGACGAGACAAATCCAACCGTGCCATCGATGTCGCGAAACAAGTTCTAGTAAAGCTCCGGTGGCTGAAAAACCTCGAGGTAGTTGGAAACTTTAAGGTGGTCGATCTCCATTTTCCAATGACGAAATCCAACGAAACTTAGTAGCTTAGCTTCGTTAGAGGGAGGCGGTCATAGTATGTTAGTGCATCGGCTAGTTAGAGCAGTAGTGTGCCGACGATGAGGGTGCAAAACTTTAGCCTTTATTTAGTTTTCTCTGAGACTTTTTTGAAGAAGATGAAGAATGGAAGGGATTTAAAGGCAAATAAGAAAATTGTTGCCCACGTGTCAGCTACAATAAGTGTAGGGCATTGTTCCTTTATTTACAATTTTAGCCCAAAATTCAAATATATTTTCATTTACGTCTCTAAATAATTACAATTTAGTCCCTAATTTTAAATTCTTTTTCACTTTAGTCCAAATGTACCTAGGCTTCATTAAGTACATATTCATTGCAGCTTTTTTTTTTTTTTGAAAACTAAAATTTACCAAAATATCCTCTGGTTTAAATTACCTAAATACCCATTTAAAAATCCAGTTATTACAGAACTGACCTGTGCATTAATACTGTTAATTGATTATTGGAGGTGCTACAGTGCTATGATGTGTGGAACTATGGATTACTTTATTTATTCTTGAACTTGTGGATTACTATGAACTGTTGATTAGATATTACAAGTTTTTCTCTTATACCTATTTTATTTACATACGTTTGTCATTATTGATGACTTTGTGGACAACTTTTTCTCTTAGTTATTTCTTATTGTCATCTTTTCACATTATTATTTGAAAAACGTTGCTTTTATATTTAAGTGTTGATACGGTAAACTAGCAGCATAAGGGATAAAAGGGGATTGGATAGTCATATGTTTTCTCTCTAGTAAGTTAATAAAAAAGTTCTTAATGAGTTTTGGTAATTCCTTCTCATGAAAGAGATTTGAAGGTTTCAAAAAGTTTGCTGGGATTATGAAGTTTGTTACGTCAAGCATCAATATTTGAAACACTATATTTAAGAGCCAAGTCATGTATTGAGAGAAAAGAAATACTTGAAGGGCTAAAATTAGACAATTGAAATAATATTTTTAGAAAAATCATAAAACAAATGGGGAAAGAGGAATTAATCAGGAAACCAGATGATTAGAAATCCGCAGAGTAGCTAAATAAGAAAAGATTATTAATGAGGTAGTAAGTAATTATTCTCCTTCTTGTTTTCTTATCAGCTATATTAAGGGTCCGTTAGATTTCTTCTAG
The DNA here is from genome assembly GCA_002914805.1 of Parasponia andersonii. Taxonomy (NCBI): domain Eukaryota; kingdom Viridiplantae; phylum Streptophyta; class Magnoliopsida; order Rosales; family Cannabaceae; genus Trema; species Trema andersonii. The sequence continues at coordinate 298,009 of JXTB01000460.1, forward strand.
CTTCAGCTTTGCAACCTAGTATTTTAGGTAATAAAAGTAAAGTTATTTTGCTCAAAACAACTGAGCGATTGATTTTGTCTGCTCAATATGTATTGCTTGTGTTGTGTTTATCACTTTCTTATTTATTGATTTAGTTTCTTCACAGCCTTTCACTTTAATTGCTTATCCCAGTTTTAATTTTATAGCCATATTTTCAATGGTATATTTACCTAATTAAGTAACCTGAATACATGGCAGCATATAGTATATTGTGGATGAGTTTGTTTTCTTCTTCTTTTCTTTTGTGGGCTTTTGTTCTGGTATGTTCTTGTATTTAATCTACTTGGTATTTGATTGGTTTTCTATGGCTATTGGTAATATTTTCATGGATCTGTTTCATTTATTGGGCATTAATTAGAAATTTTAATGTGTCATTTGTGTATTCATTGATCTGTTTGAAAAATTTGTATTTGCTATGTAGATAATTTTGTTGTGAAAAAGTGCACACATTTGGTACTAAGTGCGATGTGTGTATATATATATGCACATACCTGGTAACAAGTATCATATGTCCATTATGCATACACTTGATACCAAGTACCGAGTGTGCACACTATGACTTGGTGTCGTGTGCGCACACATTAATTATAATTTTTAGAAAAATATGTTCAATATTTAGTGCATAAAATATATAATAAAACATTGAACATCAAAAAAAGGAAGAATTTGTACCTTTTTTTAGAGTATCCTAACTACTAAAGATTAGTAGTTAGGGTCCTTTAAAATCGGTGCAAATTTCCCTTTTTGTTGGCACTTCAAATTTTACTACTTGAAATTTTTTTAGATTTCATAATGGACATAATAATGTTTAATAAAATGATATATTAACAAAAATAAATAACATTTCATAATGTACATAAAATACTCAAAATACCCATAGGAGACTGAAAATACCCAAAGTACTCCTTTATGATCGATAATATCCAAAATTCTCATAAGAGACTAAAATAACACAGAATACCCATAGAATACTTAAAGTATCAAAAATACCTAAAATACCCATAGAAGTCCTAAATTATCGAAAATACCCCTAAAATACTTAAAATACCCAAAAAAATCCCTAAGAGACCTAAAATACCGAAAATATCTATAGAACACTTAGAATACGAAAAATATCCCTAAAAGACATAAAGTACCGAAAATACTTGTGCGAACACATAAAATGCAAAAATTACCCCTAGGACACGTAAACTACTGAAACCACCCCTAGAACACTTAAAATTTCCAAAATACCACAAAAATACCTAGTATTTTGCTAATGAGACCAAAAATTCCCTTGGAACATGTAGTAAACTATTGTAAATGCTTAAGAAATACATAAATTACCGAAAATATCCCTAGAATAGTTAAAATATCGAAAATACTCCTAGGACACATAAAATACAAAAAATACCCCTAAAACACGTAAAATATTGAAAGTGCCCCTAAAATATCCAAAATACTCCTAGTGAGATTGAAAATACCCAGTAGGCCCCTAAAACACATGAAATTATTAAAATAAACCTAGAAGAGGTAGAATTCCCAAAATACCTCTAGAGTATATATTGTAAAATTCCCAAAATATCTCTAGAATACCCAATACACTCATAATATGTAACCATCCGACTTTTCAAACTGTTATTTACTTATATTCTTAGCTTACTATTTAAAAATAGAAATTTAGACGCTGAAAATTCATGACAATTTTTTTTATACTTATATTTCTTTTTAAGAGTTTTATTTTCATAACTAACCATTTACTTAATTTGGTAATTTTGAAAACAAGTAAAATACTTCTTGATAGTTAAGTAAGCCTTATTTAAATTTGTTTATAAAAATTTTTTTATGGTGATTTAAATAAAGTGCAACTATAAAGGGCTCCAAAGTGAGGAGGAGGGTTACATACAAACCACTTAAGTGTCAAGCTCTCCTTAGACAGTTTAGATCTTTTTAACAGAACCTCTTTTATTTTGCATTTATTTAAATTAAAACATTTTCGTTTTAGATCTTTTAAAAAACATTTGTTTAAACCCTATTCAATTCAAATGCTTTTTCAAGTTCAATTTAATAAAACCATGCATTGTGAAATAAAATGCCAAATTATAAGTACGTTTTCAAACAACATCAAACTTACATAATTAAAATCATTTGTCTTATAATAAGAACATATGCCGAAGTAATTTTAATGGCGGTAATCCATTGCTTGTGCCTCACATTCATTCCTGCCTTGATTCTAGCTAACCCATCAATCAAATCAGAGATTTCTTTCCTTTAGTACCTATAGCATAGATACTCATAAAACGTGAACTTTTGCTCAACAAGTACAATATAATTCTCACAAAATAATTTTATTTATAAACAAATAATTTGTTATGAAAGTCTGTTTATACTGTTTTATGAAATCATTACTTTACACTTTATTATATGATATTGTATCATTATTTTATCTCATTCTTTATTACAGAGTCTTTTATTTTTTTTTATGGGCCTTGGTGTACGTACCGAGTATGCACTACCAAATGAAGAACCAAGAGAGCGACCCAACTGAAAATACCTACGGTCATAATCTTATCATACTTTTCCTTGGGAATCCTCGCTTAGAGGAGGTCAGTTTTATTTTCCCTCGAATATCCTCACCTCGTGGAGATTGATATGATACCTTTAAATTATTTATCTTATTTAGTATTCTCTTAACATGAGTAGGTATACTTCAACAACAAATTTAAACTCATATTTCATTATCGTAGCATTTCCTTTGTTAAAGTATGCTAAAGTTTTTTTTTTTTTTACATGATAACATTGTAAAGTAAGTATACATCATTTTCAAAGTATAAGAAATGTATCTTTATAAGCATACATTATACATATGCCATACAATAATAAAAGAAATCCAAGTTAACACATGAAATAATTTCCAACATATCTTACTGCAAACATGAAATATTTTCAAATCATCCATACTATAGGTGAAATTGTACTTACCTCTTAATACGATTGTCCTAGTTCTGCTCGTTAATTAAGTACGTCTAGGTTGAAGTTAGGCCCTGATATATATATACTCTATTTGTTAGAGTAATTTAAAGTGGACTTACACTTTTTAAAAAAAATAATTTCTAATTACTTAGTAGGCTTAAGACAACTAAGACTCAGTCTTGATCAAACATAAAAGTTCACATTTGAAAAATAATATCATATTATATTCATTGACTAATTTATACTTTCAACTTAGATAGATAAAATTTAATTCTCCTTAATCTTTATCATGGTGATCTTTTTAATCTATTAACAATTTGGTTGTTGATTTGAATAATATCATCCTAAATCAGTTAAGTTTTCTTAGTTATATTTCTTTTCATCAATTACTTTGAATTATTCTTGATTAATTACTTTATTCGTAACTAAAGGTCATAATATGATAAGTGTGTCAAACATAGTAATGGCTACACATATTTAAAATCTAAAATCATACTTGTGCTAAATAATGTCTTAAATTTAAGTAAATCTTTCCTTATCCGAATTAGAGATCTAAAATAAAGTTTTCTATTTATTCTTATATCAAATTTCTTACCCAAAATTTCAAGTTTTATAGTTTATATTTTTGCCCATAAACTTACGATTTCTAACATTTATGCCCGCCAATGGTAAATATTGAGTTATAGTTTATCTTTTTATTAACGATTCTTCCTTTATTTACTTTTACACTTTAATATGGTCTTAAAATGGCCTAAAATAACTTTCTCACATATTCGACCAATATTTTATCAAAATTACACTTTTGACCCAAATACTCAAAAATTTTAGCATTTTAGTGCTTTCAACTTTTGAGCAAATATTTTTAATTTTTGGAAAGTATTTTTACTGGATAAAATTCTATTCTTAAGGATCTAAGTCTAAATCATTAAGTTTAGTTCATTTTCATGAATATTTTATTTTAAGGTCTTACACTTAAAAATCTTCCACTTTTGTGTTTAATCATTTTGATTTTACTATTATTATTATTATTAATACTTAACCATTATGAAGAAGAAATATTCAGAGGCAGAAGAAAAAAAAAAAAAAAAAATAAATCTAAAAAAAATAAAAAAAAAACAAAAACAAAAAAAAAACAAAAATACCAATACATACTTATACAGAAACAAAATAGAAACAGAAAAAGAAAAAGCAAGGAAAAGGAATATTCAAAGGCCAAAGCTGAATCCTCACGCTCACATCACAAAAATAAAACCACGCCTCCCCCGATCATAATTATAATTATTAATTTCTGGAGTCGATGGGTAAAATATTATAACTCTTGTGGGTTTGAAAGAAAGTGAAGTAGATAGATTTTTTTTTTTGTTGTTCAGAAAGGATAATTGGAAAAATGAATTTCCAATTACCAAATGAAGGATTTATTTATAAGTCATCCATAGAAGGTATCCAATAATATATACTTTCACATTCCATCTAATAATCCAAACACCATTATTACTAATTTTGTCAATATATCTTCTTTTCCTACTATATTACCTTATGTTTTACTTTATTTTTCACTCATCTACTACTTATGTCTCTAATCTTTCTTCTTTTTTAGTTATTTGGAACCTAAAACTACTAGCTCCCAAAGAAAGTCTCCACTATATTATTCTTTTTCATACTTTTTGAATTATTTTGGAAACAAAAGCTACTAATTAGTTTTGTTTATATCTTCCACTTTGAATTATGACCATTAATTTCTAAAGAACATTTCCATTATTATTTTCCTTTTCCTACCTTTTGAATTATTTTAAAGATAAAAGCTATCAATCAATTTTGTCTATATTTTCCTTTTATAGAATTGCCCACTAACTTTATTCCTTTTATTTTCTATTCCACTAATTTATAGTTATTATCTCCCTAAAATAAAACTTCACTAGTCTTCATTTTCTTCTACAACTTATTTTCCACCTTTAGATTGATTTGTCTACTTAATTCTTTGTATACTTAAATCCTAGGCATTCAAATTATGGTATAGTATTATTTTGGTGCAGTCATTAACTTTAGGTTATAAAATATAATAATTTTTAATGTGACATAAACATGTCACATTCTTAGTTAAGTGATATTGATGTACATAATGTAATCTTTTGAGGATTAATTTATAATTAAGGAAAACTAACTTAGAATTCCTAAGTTAAAACAAGAAATAATTATGATTTTCTCACATAATAAAATTTAACATTAAAATAATACAATGCACATAATTTCAAGGATTTATGAACATAAACTTATTAAAATTCGATACTAAATCTATTAATAATAATTTTACTAAGGTTGCAAGTCTAGGAATTCCTTGAGAGTTACAAAAGATGACAAGAAGGATGACTTAGATCTCATTTTTCAACGACTAGATGTAAGTTTTTGAAATTTAATTTATGTATCCAATTTATAATTTATTTAACTTTATGTATATTAATTATTAATTTATGATGTTCAGAGAAATTTTGACTATCTTCGAGATAATGTCACATTTATGGACTTAATCAAATAGTCAGTTATGCACTATTTGAGGGATTGGAGAAATAAAATAAAGGTTCATTTCAAGATGGTTAGTGGGAAGGAAGATTTGACCAAAGCAAAGGCCAAAACATACAAGAATATTCCCTTGGATGACTAGAAGATTTTGTGTGATTATTTTACATCTCATGAGTTTGAGGTAATATATTTTCCAAGAAACCATAATTAATAGTAATTATGTTGTTATTTCTTAAATAACTATGATTTTATTGAATTTTTTGCCAAAAAGCATCTTTTTTTAATGTGTATGGGCAACCTAGAGACATGTGAGCTTATGGGTCCAATTGATTACTTCAAGGATAAACATCACAAGTAGAATAGGTACACTCAATATAAAAATATGTAAGTACTTCGTTCTATTTATTATTCCACAATTAATATAAATATACATTTTTAAAGATTAATATAATTTTAATTTGTTGCATTTGGTAGAGATGATTGCATCAAGAGAGGAAGCACTTACCTAGGCCCAAGCTTAAGCTCATGAGACAGTGAACCTAGATGTCTCAATATCATATGCTGAGTACATTATGTGTCCCCCTCCCATTGATGAGTACGCATCATGACTCAATCCTTTGGTACTCATTCGAGATGGCAGAAGGGATTAAGTTGGCTTCCTTGGTTGAAGAGCATTGGAGGTCCAAGGGCACTAGCCCAAGCAATGTCGTCGAGATGATTACCAGCTTGAAGCTACAGTCGGTGGAGAAGGATGTTGAGCAATGCAAGCTCGACAAGCATTGGGCCGAGGCTTAATGCTGCCTCGATGAGCAACGACAGATGCTTCAAGCACTGATAGCTTAGGTCAATAACAACGACATGAACATCAAGCTGTTGCCTCTATCCCAGCTACCACCGCCACCTCTGTCTCAATAGCTTCTTGTTTTCCCTTTTGAAAGTGTTTTTATCTTGTAAATTATGCAACTTTTATGAATACTATTGTATTAAATTCTTGTTTAATAAAATTACTTTTTTATTTATTAATTTGTATTTAAAATAATTTAATTTTTTTATTCTGAGACTTTTGTCGATGCATTTTTGTAACGTGTCAATAAAGGTCACCAGTAAACGAACATTTGCGAACATCTGTGTATGTCAGCAAAGGTTCATTTTCTAATATGTATTTATTTATTTATTTAAAATATAGTGACAAGAAAAAGTGTTGATAAAAGTCTAAATGCATGGACCTTTGCTGACACATCATCTTTATACCAGCAACATCTTAAAGTTGAGTAAATGTCAAAATTTGGTCCATATTTTCCGGACAGCACACCTTTACTAACGCCTATAGTGTGTCAGTATAAGCCACCTTTGCCGATGCATTTTGTTTGTATCCATAAGTTGTTTTTGCCGACAAACGTTTGCTAAAGCTGGTTACTAATGGTTATTTGCATTGGTAAAAATCTTTTAGCCTTTACCGATGCTTTTGCTTCAGAATCAGTATTAGATATTGTTTTCATTAAAGATTCTTTTAGCTACTTTTGCATCCTCTTTGGTGCGAACTTTTTCACTAAAGAAATGCTATCTTTTTCAGTAAATTCCTATTTTTTTTCTTTTTATAACTAAATAGTCGAGTATTTTTAGACTTTTTATATCTATTTATATACCAATCTTAGCATATGTAATAAGTATATTATTTTGTACACTGTGTCTATCATATTTTATGCTTAGCGTACATTGATATACTGGTCATTTTGCTACAATATTTGAAAATATTTATTTACTTAAAGATAATACTAGGTATCTCAAATAGTTTACCAAATTTTTAATACCAACATATATGAAAAATGAATAATATTAAATTTATTTATGGTAAGTTTCAATATTTCAATTGAATAGCCTACATCATTTCTTCGATTTTCAAGCTACCTAGGATTTCACCTCGATTGACGATAAAATAAGTTCTAAGATGACAGGGGACTCAAAATAATTTTCTAAGCTACAAGCATAAAATTACTTTAAGCAATATAAGGCTAAATACTCACAACTATGTGCAAAATATATTCAAGAGTTGTTCACAATGTAAAACTACAAAAGATTCAAGCACATAAACATTTATGATACTAAATATTTCCAAAGAGTTATTTTACATAAACTCTCAGTCATATCATCGACTATCAACCTCTGACAAAAGCAAATAAGTGCTAGACACTCTCCCTAAACATATAACGTGCATTGTTCTGAATACACACAACTTATTGCCACATGTGTTAATATAAAAGTTTGGGTTAATGGCATCATTGGTCCCTAACTTATTACCACTTTGGTATATTGGTCCTCAACCTATTTTTTGGTAGTATTTAAGAACTAAATGTTACTTTTGTTGGCATCATTGGTCCTTTTGGTACATTTAATCCAAGATTCTGTTAAAATTTATTTAAATGAGAGGAATTTTATACCGTTGATCTCGATTTTTTGATTGTTTAATAATTTGGCCCCGAATTTTATTTTTGTATACATATTTCTAATTAACAATATTGCATCTGCTAATCTTTTAAAAAATTAAAATTCAAAAACGGATATAAAACAAACAATTCATTTGAAAACCAAATTTAAAAAAGGAAAAAAAAAATACTAATAAACCTTAGTTTATGTCAAATTATAATAACTTTATGAACAAAAAATAATTATCTTACCATTTTTAAAACTAAAAAAATTTCACATATATGCTTTTACATTAGTCAAATTTGATTGAAAATTTACTATATCTATTAAGTATTCATGTAATTATGAACAATTATTTTAAAAAATTAATTAACTATTTGCAACAAATAAGCTTGAAAAGTTTTATAGTTTTCCATTAAATGTTTATTTTTTTTATCTAATTATATTTGTCAATCTTTCAGAAAATTAACTTCTTAGAATTTTACTTTTCTGAAATATTAACAGATACAATATTGTTAATCGAAGACTGAAAAGATATAAAGAGTCCTAGGAAAGGGAAAGCGACTAGATAGAGGGCTAAGCACAGAAGAGAAGACTTTCAAGGCACCTAGGAACATTTTGTGCCAAATGATTTTTTTTATATGACTCTTTTTCAATTAGGAAATTTGATTTTCTATAGTAAAGTTTGAAAAAGAAATTGAAAAATCCAACTATTTATAATACCTTTAAAAATATTTATAAAAAGATCATTTATTAATTGATGAGGTAGTTGAAATAATTGGTCAAATTATTTGAGATAATAAGACTAGTTATGTTAAGTAACTCTTGATTGTTTCCAGTAACATGATTGTTTACCACAGAAATCTTTAAAAATATACCAATTTTTTTAAAATGATATTTCTCTAAATATCATCAGAGACTGGTACTTTTCTAAATAAAACCGGTATTTCTCAAAACTTTCAGCTGATTCGGAATTTTCAGTTTTTCATACTACAGCCCTACATCTATGTAAAAAGCCCTTTTTAAAATGATATTTCTATGATTATTATAAATTTAAGAGAAAATGACACTTATTACTTTTTAAAAAATAATATCAAAAATATGACATTCCTAGAACAATTATTTTTCCACACGACATTCAGCAGTATTTTTCTCAATATTTTGGTTGCTAGAAACTGAAAACTAATATAGTTACGGGAAATCAAGGAACCAATTTGTTATTAATAACTAAATTAGTTTCTGGTTTCTAGTAAACTAAATTAGTTTTAAGTAATATTTTTCTCTAGTTTCTAATAACCTTTGTTACCTGGCTTCTCATAATCAAATTGGTTTCTTTGGAGCTGGTTAGTAGTTACAAGAAGCTAAACTAATTTCCTTTCTAGTAACTTAATTATTTTCTCGGTTTCTAGTAACCAACATATTTAGAAAAATCTCAGAAACCAACATATTTAGAAAAATGTCAGTGAATATCGTAAGGAAAAATAATTATTTTGAGAATATCGTGTTTTTAGAATTACTTTTGAAAACTTAGGTAAAAATGTTTAAATCCCAATATTTTGGGCTTCTTATAAAAATTCAGGCCCAAAGTATCGAAAATTGAAAAATCTCTGATTGGCTGATTTTTTTTGAAAAATCGATTTTAAAAAATATCACTTTTAAAATTATCATTAGAAAAATAACACTTTTAAAAAATATTTAGAGAATTACCATAATTTATATTTTTCAATGGTCCTCGAGGTAACTAATTATGTTATTTAGAGTAACTAATTCAGTTACTTGAAGTAATTGTTCAAGTTACCTCAGATAACTCGGCTACCTATATTAAGTATTTTATCAATTAATAAAACAAGTGTTATTTTTCTAAATACTTTTAAAAGTGGTATTGTTATAATTTAATCTGGAATTTTTCAAAACAATTTCAAATTCCGAAATTTTTCAATGTTTTTGGAAAATTATCATAAAACATCAAATTTCTTCAATATTTTTTGACTGGTGGTCATAGTTTTTATGACTAAGTTTAATGTACTGGTTTTATAACAGTTTGTAAAATGTCGTTTCGAAAAAAAAAAAAGAAAAAAATGTCATATAAAAGCCATTTCGGCCCAAATTAATCCCACCAAGGTCCAAATCCCTTGGAAATTTTGGAACAAGGTTGTGGGCCAATATATGCTAAGTTATATATGAATACCCATTAGCTTAAAGGAACCCAAGACCAACCTGGCCCAAGCTAACGTGATTCACATGTTACAAACTTGTAATTTATGTAATTGCTATTTGTAAGCCACCTTATGCCAGCAGTATTCACATCATAAGTTGGAAAAATCTGTACCCATTAATTTAGGGAAGGCTATTCGGTCTATCACCAAATTTCAATATAAAGGCGATGGAGTTTGAAAGAAGTGTACTGCATCCATCAATCAGAAGCATAAATTGCATTAACACTTCGTACAAGTGAATTCAAAATGTCGACTTCCAGCATTAACCCAACTGTAACTTCACCAACATGGGAAGAGCCTCCGGGAAGCAACAACTGGAACGGCCTTCTGGAGCCTCCTCCTATGAACCTGGTGCTCCGCAAGTTCGTCCTTAGGTGCGGCAACTTTGCCGAAGCCATCTACGACGTTTTCGACAACGATTTGAGCGTCTATCCCAGCGCCAACAGCCTCAACGAGGTGCAGTACAGCTCCCTCTTGACCCAAGGCGTGTGCCTTGAGAACGGCAAAGACTACCAAGTCGTATCCTTCCTCTACGCCGTCTCCGGTCTTGAATCCTTACTACCAAATTACCAAGGGGACCGCATCTCCAACTGGATGGGCTTCGTGGCCGTTACCAATGACCAAGTCAGCACCAAAAACGGCCGTCGAGAAATCTACGTCGCCTGGCGTGGAACTGTAAGAGACTCCGAATGGGTGAATAACGCCGACGCAATTCGGATGGTGTCCATTGACCCTCTGCTAACTCCCCAAACCGATCGTTCTTTGTGGAGGCCTAGCGAAGACGGGGAACCCAGAGTCCATAGCGGCTTTCTCAAAGCTTATACTACCACAAACGGTGGCTCCAGCGATGCGAGGCCCAGCGCCAAAGACGAATTCGGGGCTGTGATCCAAAATCTGAAAACCAAATACCTAAACGAGAAGCTTAGCATAATAGTGACAGGGCATAGCCTAGGCGGGTCTTTGGCGACTCTAAGCGCTTTCGATCTGGTGGCAAACGGCATTAGGAATATCCCTGTGACAGTCGTCGCCTTCAACTGCCCGTAAGTGGGAAACGAGCCCTTCAATAAGATGGTTAAGAGACACCCCAACCTTAAAATTTTACACGCGTTAGCCAGTGGAGATGCGGTGCCAAGCCTACTGGTCATGGGTTCTTTCTATTATTACGTTCCAGTACGAACGACGAAGCTGGAGGTTGACATAGAGAAGTCGCCAAAACTTAAGAAGACACTCATAGTCGTAATTAATCCCAGGGATAAGCACGGCTTGGAGGTGTTGTTGCATGTGGTGGACGGGTGGAATGGGCCTGACAATGAATTTGATCCCAAGGTGAATAAAAGCTTGGCGTTGGTCAACAAGTGGACGGGGATGCTCCGGGGTACATATTTCCCATAGTGGGGGTGGAGGAACAGGAAAAATCTAGGGATGAAATACAACAAGCATACTGGAAAGTGGAGCAAGTCAAACAATGTCTAGCGCCAACAGCGTCAACGAGGTGCACTACACTCCCTCTTATGGAATAAATTGTTACAAAATAAACTTATTTGTGACACCTTGGGTCAAAGATAAGACAAGTAATTTAATTATTTGTGTTTATATCGTGAGTTGAGCTTGTTTTGGTATATCTAATATCTTATAATTTAATACCCTAATTTTTAGAGTATTCTTATATTTATTAGATAATATAACTAATTAAGTTATTGGAGGTTAGATGGAACATTCTTATATCATCTAAAATTATTCTTAGAGTAATATAAATAGAGTGTTCTTCCTCCCTATTTGTATCAAGCCAAAAAAAGAAACAATTTAAATAGTAATACAAGTTCTTCTCTTTTACCAAAATTCTCTCTAGTTTCTCCCTTAATTTTTCTAGCCTTTTTAGCCTTAAAATTTCCTATTTTCAACAAAGTGGTATCAGAGCGAAGTTATGAATTCTCTTGAAATTCTAAGTATGCTTTGTGGTTGCAGGTTTAACTGATCTTCCACATCAGAAAAGATTTCTTGAGATAGAGAGTCTTAGCCATTTGTCCCAAATATACTACTATTACATATCAAATCGAAGAGCTTGATGAGACGAACACGTTGCCGTAAACATTAGCCCAATCGGAGTCCGAACGAGTCTAAACAAGTCATCAGAAATTTGCTGCTACAAATTGAGCCAACTTGCCTAATTGAGCCGAGTCAGAGCAGTTGACTTTGACCAGATGATATACTAGTCAATCTTAAGGTTTTTCGACGTTCTGAATCTATCAGTATAGTCAAAATTTCTAAAAGCTAACCCCATTAAGAGTTGTGGCTACCGGTAGTTTTGCATCTCTTCAAGTTCCATCGCTCCATAACAACAACTTTGATAATTAGACTATCAAAATGAAGGTCCTTCTTGGAGCACATGATATCTGAGATATAGTGGAGAAAGGCTACGAAAAGCCAAGAGATGAGACAATACTATCCGTAATACAAAGGGATAGTTTAAAAGATTCTCTTCTTCATCTACTAAGCCTTAGATGATGATGGGTTTGAGAAAATCTTAAGTGCAACCTCTGCCAAGGAAACATGGGAGAAATTTCAAATCTCATACAAGGGAGAAGAAAAAATTAAAAAGGTTCGCCTTTAAACTCTAAAAGGGAAATTTGATTTGCAACACATGACAAAAACTGAGTCAGTCACTGACTGTTTTTCTAGAGTTCTAACCATTTCCAATTATATGAAGAGAAATAGTAAGAAACTAAAGAATATTATGATCATGAAAAAGATTCTTCGATCGTTAGATTAAAAATTTGAGAATATTGTTACTATCATTGAAGAAACCAAAAATTTAAGAGCCACGACGATAGAACAACTATTGGGTTCCTTGCAAGCCCACAAATAAAAGAAAAAGAAGAAATGAAATTTCAATGGGCAGCTCCTCAAGGCTTAACTCCAAGAAAAAGAAGAAGATTTCGGCAAAGAAGAGGATGTGGAAGAGGCCGTGGCCAAGGAAGAGGTCACGGATATGGAAGAGGAGGAAGAGAATGCTTCAACAACAATTATGAAAATGAAGATAGAAGAGAAAGTTGAACAAGAGGTCGTGGAAGAGGTAAACCGCTGCATTGGTATGACAAATTCCAAATCAAGTGTCACAACTGTCAGAGATATGGTCATTACACTTCTAAATATAGAGCTCCAAAGAATATACAAGAAAAAGCTAACTATGCTGAAGATAAAAGACAAGAGGAAGATATATTGTTGTTAGCTTGCAAGGAGACCATTGGGTACCAAGAAAATATATGGTACATTGACAGCAGAGCAAGCAATCATATGTGTGGAAGAAGAGATATGTTTGTAGAGCTTTACGAGTCGGTGATCAGGAATGTTTCAATTGGAGATGATTCCAAGGTAGTAGTAAAGGACAAAAGTAAAATTCTCATACGCTTGAGAAATGGAGAATATCAGTTTATTACAAACGTCTACTACGTGCCTAACATGAAAAGTAATATCTTGAGTCTTGGCCAACTCTTAGAGAAAGACTATGATATTCACATGAAAATAAAATAGTTTTTCTTTAAGAGACAATAGAAAAAAGTTAATCACCAAAGTACCAATGACAAGAAACAGAATGTTCTTCTTGTACATTCAAAATAATGTAGCAAAATGTCTAAAGGCTTCTTACAAAGATTCATCATGGCTTTGGCACCTAAGGTTTAGACATCTCAATTTTAGAGGTCTAGAATTATTAGCAAAGAAGGAGATGGTACGAGATCTACTTTTCATTAGTCAACAAAGCCAATTATGTGAAGGATGCTTATTGGAAAAGCAATTCAGAAGAAGTTTTCTAAGAGAATCAAGTTCCTGAGCCCATAAACTACTTGAGCTTATACATACTGATGTGTATGGTCTAATAAGATCAAGCTCTCTCGGTGAAAGTAACTACTTTTTCCTCTTTATTGATGATTTTTCAAGAAAGAACTGGGTATATTTCTTGAATGAGAAATCAGAAGTGTCCAAAAAATTCAAAAAGTTCAAGGCACTTGTTGAAAAGGAAAGTGGTCAAAGTATCAAGGCAACGAGATTTGATAGAAGAGGAGAATTCACATCCCATAAATTTCGGAAGTATTGTGAAAATAACGGCATCTGTCGTCCTTTAATAGTATCAAGATCTTCCCAACAAAATGGTATCACAGAAAGGAAGAATAGAATAATCTTTGACATCACCAGAAGCATGCTCAAGAGCAATGGAATGCCAAAGGAGTTTTAGTTTGAAGTTATAGCTTGTGCAGTTTATCTATCAAATCACTCTCCAATAAGAAATGTATGGGAAAAGATACCACAAGAAGCTTGGAGCAGAAGAAAGCTTGGAATCTATCACCTAAGAGTGTTTGGAAGCATAGCTTATGCTCACGTGCCCGATGAAAAGAGAATGAAGCTCGACGATAAAAGTGAGAAGTTTATCTTTATCGACTACGATTCTAACTCAAAAGGCTACAAGCTTTACAACTCAAGCAATGGCAAGACTACTATTAGTCGTGACATAGAGTTTGATGAAGAAAGCACCTGGGAATGGCATACACAAGAGAGAAATTATGACTTCCTACTATACATTGAAGAAAAAAGCGAGCAACGAAGAATGGAACAAATAAGAGAAGAACTGTAAGAGCCTGTTACCTCACCTATTTCACCAATGGCAAGCATTCATTAAGAAACAACACCAAGATTGTCTTCAAGTAACAGTTCAAGTGAAAGGATACCAAGATTAAGGACTTTACAAAAGATATATGAGGTAATTGAGAATCAAAATGACTTAACTCTCTTTTGCCTCCTTGCTGGTTGTGAACCACTAAACTTTGATGAAGCTGTTCAAAGTAAAAAGTGGCGAGATGCGATGGATGAAGAAATAAAGGCAATCACAAAGAGTGATACATGAGAGCTTACTACACTTCCAAAGGAGTACAAAGCAATCGGGGTGAAATGGGTCTACAAGACTAAGAAGAATGCTAAAGGAGAAATGGAGAAATATAAGGCAAGATTGGTCGTGAAAGAATATAGTCAAAGACCTGGCATCGACTATGATGAGGTATTTACTTCTGCCACTCATCTAGAAATGGTACGATTGATCATCTCATTGGCTGTTCAAATTAAATAGAAAATTCATCAAATAGATATCAAGTTTGCTCTTAAATGGAGTCCTTGAAGAAGAAGTGTATATAGAGCAACTATTTGGATGTAAGATTAAGAGACAAGAAGATAAGGTTTTAAAGTTGAAGAAGACCCTTTATGGATTAAAGCAAGCACTGAGAGTATGGAATAGCCGCATCGACAAGTACTTCGAAGATAACAACTTTATTAAATGTCCTTATGAACATGCGTTGTACGTCAAAGTAAAAGACAGAGATATCTTGATCGTGTGCCTCTATGTCGATGTTTTAATTTTCATGGAGAGTAATCCATCTATGTTCAAAGAATTTAAGAAAGCAATGAAAAGAGAGTTCGAGATGACCAACATCGGACTCATGTACTACTATCTTGGCATAGAAGTGAAGTAAGAAGAAGATAGAATTTTCATTTCACAAGAATGTTATGCCAAGGCAATCATTAACTAGTTTAAGATGAATGATTATAAGGCTGTCAATACACCGATCGAATATAGAATCAAACTATCAAAGCATGATAAAGGAGAAAAAGTGGATCCAACACTTTGCAAGAGCTTAGTTAGATGTTTACGCTACTTGACATTCCCTATGTTATGGGCCTGGTCAGTCGTTACATGGAATCTCCAATAACCACTCACTTGAAAGTTGCCTAAAGAATCCATCGATATATTAAAGGTACAACTGACTTTAGCTTACGATATTCATCATCTAATAACTATAATCTTGTGGGTTATAGTGACAGTAATTGGAATGGAGACTTAGATGATCGAAAGAGTTCAAGTGGTTTTACATTCTTCATGGGAGATATTACTTTCATATGGATGTCTGAAAAGCAATCAATCATCACACTTTTAAGCTATGAAGCAAAGTATGTTGCAGCTACATCATGTGTCTGCCATGCAATTTAGCTTAAAAACTTGCTGAAGGAAATATGCATTCCGCAGAATGAACCCACTGAGATTTGTATTGATAATAAATCAACAATTTCTTTGGCAAAGAATCATGTCTTCCATGACAGAAGTAAGCATATCGATACCCACTACTATTACATAAGAGAATATGTTATAAGAAAGAATGTACAACTTAAGTATGTGAAGACTCAAGACCAAGTGGCGGATATTTCTACCAAACTACTCAAGCATGAGATTTTTCTCAAGTTAAGAAATTTATTAGGTATCAAAAATGAAGTTTAAGGGGGGAGGTGTTAGAAAATAAACTTATGTGTGACCCATTAGGCCATAGATAAGTAGTTTAGTTATTTAAGTTTGTGCTGTGAGTTGGGCTTGTTTTGGTGTGTGTGTGTATCTAATAGCCCATAGTTTAATATCTAGTTCGAGAGTATACTTCTATTTACTAGATAGTATAATTAATTAAGTTGTTAGAGGTTAGATGGAGTATTCTTACACTATTTAGAATTATCCTTGGAGTAGTATAAATAGAGTGCTCCTCCTCCCTATTTATATCAAGCTAAAAAGAGAAACAATTCAAGTAATAATACAAATTTTTCTCTTCTACCAAAATTCTCTCTAGTTTCTTCCTTAACTTTTCTAGCTTTTCTAACCTTAAAATCTCCTATTTTCAACATAAATCACGCTAATAAGGCACGTAGAAGGTCAGCAGTTACATTAATTGGAGAAGGAAAAATTACCTGATAGACCCTGAGTTTTCAACTTTTTTTCCCCTCCATATAAAGGCTAATCCAAACTTTTGTGTTTGCTCAGAAAAAAAAAGTCAAATTTTCTCTTTGTCAATGCGACTAATCAATATTATTTATAAAATTTAAAATTTATTCTCTATTAAAAAAAATCCCTTCTTTTTTTTTTTACTTCTCTCTCCCTATTAAAAGTCTTGCAGGTGTCTTCTCCCTATTTAAAAAAAAAAAAAAACATCTTCCCTTTCTTCGGATATGGATTCTTCTATAATTTTATTTTTTCTCATTTATTTTTATTTTTAAATAATTATTCTATTTGTAAATATAGTTGTTCACATAAATTTAGATATACGTTATTTTTAATACACTCAGATGTAGTAATTTTAGTTTTTTGTTAGTGTTTTCTTTAAAAAAAAAATCAGTATGGTTATTATTCAGATTTATTTATGATTTAAATCTAAAAATTTTATTACTCACGTAAATTATATTT
Source organism: Parasponia andersonii (assembly GCA_002914805.1). NCBI lineage: Eukaryota > Viridiplantae > Streptophyta > Magnoliopsida > Rosales > Cannabaceae > Trema > Trema andersonii. The sequence continues at coordinate 315,421 of JXTB01000460.1, forward strand.
TACAGAAACATTTCCAATAAATCAATCTGTAGTGCTAGTTTGAATAATAAATAATCAAAATGAGCAATTGAAGAGTTTTAACACATTTTCATGAAGTTTTTCTCAAATATTGTTGGTAAGAAATTCATTTGCTCCAAAATCATTGAATGCTTTTTTTTTTCCCTTCATGTTTATGAATTAATTTTCTGATTGCTTTTTTTTTTTCCCTTCATGTTTATGAATTAATTTTCTGATTCTTATTATTAGAGGTCTTATATAATCTGATTTGCTATTGTAACCTTTATTTGAGTTTAATAAAATCATTTCTTTCCAATAAAAAAAATGAAAAACTAGACATATTTACTTATTTAAGTAGCCAATGTAAAATCCAAAAAATTATAAGGGCATTTTAGACTTTTTGTGTTGATTGGTAAACTTGTAATTAAGCAATTTTCGGATTAAAATAAGAAAATATCTGGAATATTTTATTCATTTATAATAGTGCCTGAAATTTACTTAAAAGGGCCATTAGAAATCAAATTCTCAACAAGAGTACCCTTGAGAAAGAGAAAAAAAGAGAGAAACAACAGTTTTCGTCTGAGCTCCGCTGCACTGCCACCATCATCCACCTTAGCTGATGCACTAGCCCGCATCAAACGTTTGCCAAAGACGAAGCCAACGCCACCGGTTCCGCCTCATTTCGACGTCGGACGAAGTCGCAGCGGCCACGCGAAAATTCCGCCTCCGGTGAGGTTTTCCAGCTACCGGCACAACGTCTGACATCTGTTTTCAACAACTCTGTAGTGTGTGGTCTTCTTTCGTTGTTGCCGACCATCTCCAAGTGATTGCATGACAAAATCATCTCCGACAAGTTTTTACCACTTTTACCATTTTTACCAACTATATAAAAACTGATATTTTCATAAATTTTAAGTTAGGTAATTATTATATCCGAGGTAAATATATGAGGTACAAGGGGATTAAAAACCATGAATAATTACGGTTAGTAAAAGTAAAAACGGTATCCGATAGTGTGATAACTTTTAAATAGAAAAACGTGATATTTTTCTAATTCAGAACAAAAAGTGATATTTTTGCAAAACTAAATAGTATTGGATTAGAATCTGATACTATTCAGATTTGGGCCTTGGGCTGATATAAGAAAACTCTTTCTTTCTGAAATATTATTACAAAAATGACATTTTAACAATTAATCGGTGAAATTGATATTTTTCAAATTATTTTCAAAAGTGATATTTGCTAAAATAATTCTGTCATAATAATATTTTCGAAATATTTTCGAAAATTGATACTTTTGCAAATAATCAATAAAAATGATAAGTTTCTAAATTCCTTTGAAAGGTGGTATTTATATAATTCTCGGATTTTTTTCGTAACTTATGCTGGGGACTTTAAAACTGAGTTCTGACCTTGAATTTTAACTCAGTGAGGTCAAAACATGAATTTTGATATAAATATGACTATATTTAGTAGTGGCAAGAAAATTGAAATTTCGTGGAATAAAATTGCACTATTTTGTTTGCCACAATCCAGTCCCATATCAGGACCCTTTTTGACAAGATATATGTCTAACCTAGCATTTTTAAGTACTTTGAATTTAGTAGCAACCTCCATTTCTCCATTTAAGGCTCTGGTCGAAAGTTACTTTTTCAAGTCGACTTAGTAGGATCAAAAACTACCATTCAAACACACAAGTGACCAATATGAGTTTCTCCAAGTGTCGTTGGTTTGGTATTATTACCATATTGAGGTAAGGATACAATTACTTGATTTTATATCTGTTTTAATTTATAATTACATTAAAACTTATTTATAAAAAATCGTGATCTCACGATAATTTGACAAATAGTTGAAAATTATTGGGTTGTATTGGTATTAGACTGTGTAGATTATTTTATATATTTTTATATTGTAATTATGTGGTAAAATAGTAGTATGCTTCCTATGTTACAGTAAATCCTAGAATAATGCCAAATTGGATTTTAAAGCATGATTTGATTCATGGATGCATGGTTATTGTGAATTGTTATATATTATACATACCATAGGATCGCATACTTGAGTTTCATTATTGCATCATGGTAGTTTAGATCGCTAGCAAGTTGCTGTTACGCTAGGTGAAAGACCTAGGCTTCTGCGCAGGTTTTTGCCTTATGCACCTATGAATAGTGTCAGAATGCTAGATACCTCCACTATAGAGGTATTGCGGGGCCGTGATGGGAGGATGAGAGCTCACTCATATACATGGTTGATTTATGATATGTACAATTATATAGATTTGATTTTGGCTTTGAATATATAATTATTTTAGATACCAATTGTTTTATTTGGTTTATAAATAGATTTTAGAAAAGATATTAACCATGCAGGTTTAGTAAAATTGCATCCATTCAAACAGGTGATTGAATTTCTACCGAGCATATGAATGCTCACCCTCCCCTTACTTCTCCCATTTTCAGGTATATGTCTAGTTAAAATAGTAATCCCGGTGGTCAGATGAGCTGTATAGCTTGTACAGACAATTCTATTCTAAATCCCTAGTAAGTGTTCATACTTTGTTATCATTCTTTCCTTGTTCAATTATTTAGCCAAGATTAGTAAGTGAATATATGAGGATGATTTTGTTGTTAAATTGAGTATTTAAATCAATAAGTGATTTTATGTAATTTATTTTAGACATTGAACTAAATTTGTCAACTAAACTCAATTTATCAAAGTTTATGACTTCTCAACAAGTCTTAAAAGAGATAGCTGAAAATTTTCTTAAACTTTGATGAGTATTTCCTTTATAAAATTAAAACTAATAAGTGTTTTAATGAATAAAAAATTTATAATGATTTAAGGATCAAAACAAAATTATCTAATACCTGATTTTTCTTAAATTCTGTAAAATTAATATTTTATTATATTTTCACTTAAAATTACTATAAGTAACAACTTTGAATTTTCGGTCGTAGCAGTCAAAATGATAAAAATAAGCAAACTTCACCTTCTTTCTTTTTTTTTTAAATAGTTTTTAAGGTTTGACGTTTATATTTATTTAGTTGAGTTTTTTAGCATTTATAAATGATAAATTTGTACTTTATTAAATAATTTTAATACGATACGACGAAAACTTCGAAAAATCTAAAATCTCAGAGGTCAAGATATAGTATTTTCCGCAAATACCACAGTTTTTTTGGGGGTGAAAACGACGAAAAACTAAAATTGATTGTGCTATGCTCGTTTAATTTCTTGGATTCTCAGAATTTTTGAGAAATCTTCCATTACTTCGAGTATCTGACTAAAAAAATTCCGCTGCATTGCAAATAATGGGGATATATATCATGCATACAAGCCAATCGGGATTCTTTGTACATCTTACGATTAGTTTTGTCAGCTAGTTTATTTGATTGAGCTAGCATTTTGTTCTCTTCTTCTTTTTCTTCTTCTTCTTTTTGTTTAAGGTTCTAGTTATTAAATTTTGGAAAACTTACATAAGGTCATTTTTGTTTTTTTTGATTGATAATTTTGACAGCAACTTACAATAGGATAATATATATATATATATATATATAAATTATCAATTGTGAAATCCCTTAAAAATTGTAAGGACAAATTGGTCTTTTGACCTGATATAAAAAAATTATTGGATGAATTTGGACAGAATTGGGTCTAGGTTTATTTGGGCGAAAATGTAAGAAAAGTTTGAAAATTAAGGTCAAAATGAAATTATTTAAGGGTATTTTTGAGAAGATTTTCAAAAAATTGGGTCTAAGTGCAAATAAGAAAAATAATGCATAATTAACCAGAAGTTGACACGTACTGCTACAGTTTGAAAATTGCCCATAAATCCTGGTATTTTCTCTTTTTTTTTCGATCTAGTCCCCGGAGCAAAAACCTAAAACTCGAAATCCGGCGAAGCTCCGTTGAGCTACCTCCGGCTTCCGCTGCCCTACGCCAGCGATCGGCGTCGACATCCTCCTGCCGCACGAAGCTTCTGCCGCTAGAACCAGTTGTATCGGAGCTCGTGATTGCCAGAAAACGGTGAAAAACACCGCGGATTCTTTTGCTCGCTAGAGCCAATTCTTGCCACCGTTCGCCATAAAACTATTCACCGTGGACTCGTCTCCTCACGAGCAATCTGGTGGTAGGTACCTCATATTTTAATTTTGCTCCATTTGATTTTAATTTCGTTGGACAATTTTATACCTAAATAGTTACGAAATTGACTTTTTGATCGGACCGTTAGATTTTAAAATCAATATTATTTTTAGAATCTACATTGAAATTGGTGCAAAATGAGATATATATTGACTATGTTCTAAAACGGGCCTGAAAAACGAAATCGAACAGCTCAGATTTGCCTCGATTTGCATGTCGTGGGGTCCGCATCTAAATTTGATAAAGTAGATGTCTAATCTAGGGTTTTTGGGTGCTTTGAATTTAGTGGTGAAGTCCGTTTCATGATTTGAAAATCAAGTTTTCAAACCAAGGAATCAAAAATTTGAAAACGATATCCGCTCTTCCAAATGACACCTAACCGACGCCAGATTTTTTCCATAGCCTTGTAATGCTAGTTGGATGCTCGATCGAGGTAGGGATTCGATTACTTAATCTTCAAATTTGTATAATTTTGATTTTCACATATTTTTGATAAATATGGAATTTCATGAAATGATTTATAAAAATGTTGTTTATATCTGTTTTGACCTGATTTGATATATAAACTGCTTGGGAGGTACGACACACTAGTTGGCGTGTCATATATATATATATATATATATATATATATATATATATATATACCTATTGAAACTGTTTTCTGTAGGAAATTAGATTTTTAAGTTTTAATAAAAAACGGTTGTTATAATGCCGAAATTCTTACAAAATCCAATACGATATAAGGATTAAATATTGTTTGATTAATGAACACTACATGGTTATTTTGATATTTGTGGAAATGGTGTATATCCTTATTCTGTCATTCATATAGTATTTGTATGCACTCATATACTTATGCGGGCATCGGATTTACGATACCCACATAGGGTGATCGAACTTACGGTGCCTCTTTAAGTAGATCGAACTTTTGGGTGATCTATTAGGACACTTCGGATATCATGATTGCATACACAGTTATATGTTAGATTGAATAGATATATATTGGTTTTGATGGATGTTTTACAATAGTTTGGAATATTTGAACTATTGGACTATGATTTCTACTTGGGTTTTGTGAACTATTTTGAATGGAATGGTAACCATGCAAGACCTTCAACAGTATATTTCTTATATATATATACCTATTGGATTGGTGCCTATATATATGGTTTCCAATCCAATAGGTTTTTTTTTTTTTTACCTATAGGTAGGTATTTTTTTTTAACCGTTGGATCACCATCTAATGATGATCCAATAGCTATAATGAAGTGCATGAAAAGATGTGTATCATTAATACTCTTTCTCTCTCTTACTTTTTACAATAAAAAAATATGCATGCTAAATTTTCATTGGCCAAATTAATACTTATGTATAGGTAAAAAAAAAAATACCTACTGGATTGGTGCCTATATATATGGTTGCCAATCCAATAGGTATTTTTTTTTTAGCCGTTGGATCACTATCTAATGTTGATTCAATGGCTATAAGGAAGTGTATGAAAAAATGTGTATCATTAATGCTCTTTCTCTCTCTTACTTTTTACAATAAAAAAATATGCATGCTAAATTTTTATTGGCCAAAAAAAAAAAATACCTATTGGATTGGTGCCCTATATATATATAAATATATATATAAATATATAAACTTATAATCGCTTCTCTACTGGGCATTAGCTCACTCCATTCTTCCCCTCAGGTGGCACTGAGTGTAATTTGAACCAGAAGAACTAAATCGAAGTATTTGTAAAATAACTAGTTTATTTATATTTTGATAAATTCCTACGAGACTTATAAAATATTTAGATTTGAGTACGAATTTAGAATTTCATTAAACTTTATAAACTAGAGTACGAGATTTAGACACGGTTTGTATTACTTATGTCTATATTTGAGTGTGAGATGATTGGTGGTGTATGACTATTAAACAATTGTTTTAATTACAGTCTATGTTTAATGAGTGACACATAATTGTNACAAGGGATTGTGGCACTCTCCTTACGTAGAGTTTTAGGAAAAGCTACACAAAATTGATTTTTATCTTTTATTTTAAGGAAATGTCATAAAATAATCTAGTTTTTTATTGTTTTCTACAAAATCGTGTAATGCTGGACCGACACTAACGGGTGGGCAGGCATACAATAGGACTATAAACAATGTAATCAACCGTGCCTCATTTTTCTATTTAAATATTCTATTTTGGTTTTGATTTTTTAATTTAGCTTTACATTTTGATTTCGTGTTTTATATTGATTTTGTGTTTTAAATCACTTATCAGCCTCTTTCTTTTCTTATTATTATTTTTAACTAATTTATTTTTTTACAGTAAAAGAGTCCTTTTAATTTACCATTATAAAGAAGAAGATCATACAAAACATTGATTAATCAAATTGCATTACGATTTCGAACTCTTGAAAACAAACTAGAATTTAGAAAGTAGCAAATATGAAAACGAGAAATGTAGTACACGAGGAAAACTATTAAGTCACCCATGAACTGAGAAGTACAAGAGAATCTGGATTCAATTCATGGACAGTACATCTAATGCTATAACCTAACTCAACATCCGCGTAAGTACAAGCATTTTTATAGGGCAACAAATTCTAGCATTATTCGTATAAATAGTAACTCTTCCAGCTACTTACATCATGTTCATTTTTCCTTTTGATTCTATACTCTAGTGATTAGTTTCATGATCTCATCACTTTCATTTGTAATTTTCACATTAATTGCCTATGATGATTACGACACGTGGATATTTATACTTCAGACATTTACGCAAAATAAATTTGTCTAAAAAACAAATTAGAAAGATAGCCGAATATGAAAACGAGAATTAATTAGTCTAGAAATGGACCATTGAATCACTCATTATTGATGTAAATGTACAACATTAATGGATTTGAATTCATGCAGGAACTAACGCGTAGATATTGACTTAGACTTAAGTAAAAGGATTTTAACTTTATAGGACAGTTGTAATTTTAGAACTCTTTAAAATAACTCTGATTATAGTAAAGTGCTAATAAAATACTGGTCAGGTCTGCTCAAAAAAAAAAAAAAAATACTGGTCATGATTTTTTGACTGTGATATTTTGTAATACCAACTTTATTTTATGTTGATAGATTTATCTTACCCAAAGAAACAATTAAATCAGCAGCAAAAAATAAGAATAAAGAACGTATATTTTTACACAGTTTAGTAACGGTTATATTTATAGGACCCAATTCAAGTTAGTCAATCTATGCAATATAATATAATAATTTTATGAAAATTTTAGTAGACGGTAAAATCCTTCTTACACGAGGACCTTTTGAACTATTTTGATTTAATATAATGGTTGTAAAAATAGTGATTCTAGGTGGTGATAACATATTACATATATTATATTTTAGTACTCCAAAATATGCCCAACTCTTTCTTTTCTTTAATTTATCTTCCATAATAAGCTGGGTCTAGCTATTTAGTTTTCTGTTTCTCTTTTTTTGTCTTTTCGATGGCTTTCTTCTAATTAAAGGTCCTCTTTGATATTTTGGTTTGTTTGAAGAAAATAAAAAAAAGAGAATGAAATCTAAAAATTTAGAATTATTATAATTAATCTAATTAACTCGGAAGTGAATTTAAATTAAATGATAAATTTTTTCTTTCTTTTTCTCTTTTCTTTTTACTTTTTCTCTTCACTTTGGAAAGTTAGAGAATATGATAAGCAAGTTTAATATTCTAATGCTCTTACATATAAGAACAATAAAGTTCATCGATCTTATTACATCATTCAATTTCAACCGATTTTTTTTTCCTACAATAATAATGGTTGTTGCTCCACCTTTAACTCTTCAAACATGATTTGTGGAAGAGATAGAGGAGGAGTGGTTTAAAAAAAAAAGATAGAAAATTTTATCTCTTAAGAATAACGTAATAATTATTATAGTCCTTAATTCTTAATTAATAAAATTTATTAAAAAATCTTCCTAAGTGTACGACGGATTTTGTCCCTCGTACACTAGAACTCTCCTTCAATAATTTAAATCATTTTGAAACTCTTTTACAGTATTGACGCTTAAGTTTTACAATTTTATTCACCTAAACTATTTTAAAAGAGTAGCAAGAATTCCTGCTTCACTTCAATTTCCGCGCAACAAGTTTTATGTTGGCTGATGAAATCTTTTCCTTCTTCTAGCTTGAACTCGTGGACTATTTCTTTGCAAAGTATGATATCTCCTAAAAATATGAAATTGTGCTCAAAGAAAACCTAAGATTCTGCCGTCTTAGTTTTTCTACAACAACAGACTTAGATGGCCAAAGATATCCCTCATTTTTGAGCTAGCCATGTACGTTCAAAAATAATTTTTGATAGCTCAAGGCTTTCCAATTTTATACAATATGAAACTCGTTTAACCAAAACCCAAAATTTATTATAAAACTTACTAAGGAAAAACCATGATTCAATGGTGTTCCTAAGATGTGCTCTATTAGAATTAAATATTGGGAACAAATTTTACAGTATATGAATTTTAGTCAATTTATAGTCCAATTTGGAGATTGACCAAATAAGGGTATAAATTTTTAAAAAAATTTTGAAATTGGACGAACAATATTGTTGATAATGTGCAAAATGAAAGATATATAAGTTCAATAAAGGCCAAATTAATAGGTAAAATTAATTATTCCAGCTCTTTTTCCATTTCAAGGAAAAAAATATTGTAAAATCAAAAGAAACTCTATAGCATTGGTCCGCATTTACTATAGTTAAGGAAAGAAAACGTGAAACATATCCAAGAAATAAGAATGTTGGGGGAGTCGGCATTTACCATATAGTCAAAGAAAGAAAACGTGAAACTTGTCCAAGAAATCTCTTTCAAAATTACAAAAAAGAAAAAAAAAACTCTATAACATTGGTCCGCATTTACTATAGTTAAAGAAGAGTTAATGGCACAAATGGTCCGTGAAAGTATCCAATACGTTGTAATTTAATCTTTTAAATTTTAATTGAAACAATTAAACTCCTAAATATTTTAATTTGTGGTAATTTGATCCATATTCTATTGTTATATTTTTTATCAAAAACACACGTGAAGAACATGTAATGGTATTCAAAAGTATATTTAAAAGGTAATTTAGGAATTTTAAACATAAAAACTAACAATTATAGACATTTTTCTATATAAATTTGCAACTCTAAGAACCCGAAAATGTGAAGAATGCATCTATTCCTCTATCCAAATCTTTATATTTCGGATAATATAATGTTCTTCACATGTATTTTTAATCAGAAATTTAACAATAAATTACAATTTAGACAATTAAAAGATCAAAGTACTATAAATCAGAAAGTTTAAAAACTTAATTATCACAATTAAAATTTTGAGAATCAAATTACCATAGGCGTGATAGTTTAAGGACCATTTGTACCATAATCCCGGTATAAAAATAAAATGTGAAATATGTCCAAAAAAGAAGATAATTGGGGAGAGAGGGGTCCACATTTATTATAGTCAAAGAAAGAAAACCTGAAACGTGTCCCAAAAATCTCTTTCAAAATTATAGCAAAAAAGAAAAAGAAAATTAGAGGGGGAGAAATCTTTTGGACATCAATATTTGATATTTCAAACATTTTTTCTTGGTCAAATTCTGTATTTCTTGGAAATCCCTGGTGCCCACAAGCTTAAGGTCGTGTAATATTGCTAGGAAGATCAATGGTTTAGGGCCCGTTGGGCACGTGGAATTGAGATAAATAATGAGTAATGCTATCAGTTTAATTATTAGCAGATTAAAATTACATTTTAAGTTTATATGAGACCCACCCAGTTTATTAATCAAATTACCTAATAACAGAATCTCAGGTTTTAGAAAAACATTTAATCGGATAAATAATACATTATCCAAATATAGTCCCATGTGTCGTAGGATAAGTAATCCTACTAAAATGGTGGGATATCTTATCCTATGGTTGCTCTTCTCCTAATACTCATCCCACCACACAAATTCTCACCCTTAGCCTCCCCCTTACCCTCTCCCCCTTTCTTGCACAATCCAGATTGCAGTCGATCGCCATCGAGTTTACACTGCCCATCTCCACCTTGCTCGTCCACTGTTCAACCCGTCACATTGTCATTTTCACCATCATTTCCAGACTCCCTACCAACTAAGTCGCCATGAACTAAGAGGGCCCTTTCCGTCTTAATGTCCGTCTCTGTTGCTCTTAAACCCTTTGAAGTTTTCGTCAAAATTTCCATTATTGTCCTTTACAAGCTCGGCAACTGAAAACTCTGTTTTTTTTTTTGCCAATTCTGTACACTTGGTTATCGAGAAAACTGTAGTGAATCAAAAGAAAATCTAGTCTAAAGGCAACTACTTAGGGCCTCTTGAAATAAAGGTCTCTAATTTTTACAACTTAAATATTGTAAATTATCATTAAGGCTAAATATCACAAATTTTTTGATAATTTTAATTTAATTATGGAATAAATATCAGACATTTTAACCTATTTTAATTATACGTGTTTTGACCTAG
>JXTB01000461.1:1442-39703 GCA_002914805.1 Parasponia andersonii
AACACGAAAAAGAGATAAACTTTTGAACTGATATATTTTTCTCCTTGCTACCAAAAACGCAAAGAAAAACCACTGACTTAAGCATCGGAGAGTCTCTCCGATCCTGCTTGGAGTTCAGAGATTTGTGAACTAGCAAGGGCATGTGAACAGTTGGAGAATCCAGCATCAGCAGTTCAAGACACGTGGACGACTGGTGTGAAACCGCTCCAACACGAAGTAGGAACGCATATATATAATTAAGGATGCATGCATATTTGCATGTATATATATATAATGCATATAATAAATTGTAATAGATAAATCTATGATGAATCTTGACGAAGTAATAAAATTTAAAAAATAAAAGTTTCGGTAGAAGTAAAGAAATCAAAGTCAGGATTTCATAAAAAAGTTTAATAACCCCAACTAACCGAATTCATATGTAATACGCATAGAACCAACCTTTGTCGAGAGCATAGTGGAGCAAAAGTTATTGGAAAATTAATAAAGAAAAAAAAAGGTAAAAATCCAATCTTGAGCTGAAAACAAAACCAGAGAAAGCTTCAATGGTGAATTGAAAATAGAAACCAAAACCCAAGTACCCAGATGGAGATTTTGAGAAAATGGAGGTAAATGAGAGGTGGGATTAAAACCTCTACTCATACACTGACATAGTCATCAACCTCTGCTCATACACCACAGCCTGCAAACCATGACGCCTCAACCCATATCCGCGACACCAACACTACCTGCAAACCGCAACATCGAGTCCTCAACTCAGACTGTGACGCTACTACTCCTGGCAAAACCACGACGCAGAGCCTTCAGCCTAAATTCGCGATGCCGCCATCAACAATGCTCACGCCTCCAGATGATCTAGATCTCTGCTTCAGGAGGATTGTGTCATTCTTTTATATATAAAAAAAAAATCGTACAAAAATTTGTGTTTTTGGCTGGACCGTATTTTGGTTAATATTTTTCAAAAGATCGTAGCAGATATCATTTTCCCTAGTTTATAATTTGCGTTTAAACGATGATTTTATATATTGTACTTATCCATTTATTCGGACACTAAAAGCTATTTAAAAGTTAACAACAATTATACGAGTCAACCTATTTATCCGTATGTACTTTATTCTCGCGAGGTAATTATTCAGATAAACAAGATAAGTACGGATACTAAGTTAAAAAAGAATCTAATTTGGATACTCGTAAGAGTATCACCCTGATTATTTATATACATAAAAAAATAAAAAAAATAAAAAAATATATAATTAATATAAAATATAAATAAATATGTATATATAAAAATTAGATTATATTATTAAAATATTACTAATTTTAGTATACGATATTATCATTAAATTTTTTTCTTTTAAAATTCATATTCTTTTTTATTTTTCAAATTATTCAAATATTTTTTTTAATATTCTATTGAGTAAAGTATAGGTACGCGCCTACCTGTGTGGGTAGTACCCGAATCTGCCGTACCCACTTTATTAATAAATAAATAAAGTGGGTACGGATAAAAAAAAAAAAAATTAGAAATGCCAACTATCTTAGGTAGCTGTGTGTATAATTTTTTTTTAATAATGTCTATTTCAATAAATTTGATATAGTCTATAGTACCAACAAATTAACTTCACGATTACAATTTTTCATTTTTAGGTAAAAAATGGTAGATCTAGATTCCAAGTCGTTATAGCATGTGAGCACCTCAACTAATGATATTTCGTAAATATGGGTATGGCCCGCGTGATATTCTAACAAGACAAAAAAAAAAAAAAAAGGCTTAAATTTTAGGTACCATTAAGAAGGAAAATGTAATATGTAAGCTTAGAATATATTTATTTGCCAGAGCTTCTAACCTAGATAACGCCAACAATAATAAGAAGATCGTAGACTTTAGCTACATAAATCTCAATCAATGTCATGTACTACTTGTTACGACTAGGCATGTGTTTTATGAGTAAGATATTATATAAAGCGTAAACAGATTAATCTACGCGTTCTAATAACCTTAACGTGTACGAAAAAAAAGTAGCAAGTACTTACATTTCAATCAATGCCTCCACTTATTATGGCTAGAGGCGCGTTTTTTTTTCATACTATATTTTAATTTTTATCAAGTAATGCAAGTGATGAATTACACCGTCAATAATTCATATATATGCATCAGTATACAAATATCTATATCCACACCATACCAAATTAGAATATCCCCCTTTTAGGATAGTATAAAAACAAACGGAACTTATGCTTTAAGATTTCGATTTTACACATTAAATCAAGATAATGTGATAATGACATGTTAACTTTTTCAATTTTTTTCCCTAGTAAGAGCGTCAGATGTTCTGACTTCTAATTTGTCGTCATTGATAATATAGTTGTGTATATTTATATTCGAATTTATTAAATGTTTCCGGTTTACCCTTAAAAAAAACGAAAAAGAAAAAAAAATCTTGTACCCGGTCCAAATTGTGGGAAAATACATAGAACTACCTTGTGAGTTGTGATATTAATATATATATATTCACCCATCTCATATACTGATTTTTATGCTCCGCATGCAATTAGCTAATGAAAGTGATCCTAATCATGGTTCGAACTTTCAAGGAAAGTAAACGTTTCTTTTTTATTATTTTTTTTAAAAAAATGTGCATGAAGTTAAACCGGGTCTTATTCGGATGTTAAAAATAATTATTTTATATATTTTTTAGAATAAAAGAGAAGTTTTTTATTATATTAAATTATTTGCGACAATACAAGCAACATAATTAAAAATTTCTTAACTATAAATCAAATATCATAAAAGAAATAATAAATGAACCACTTCAAAAAATAGAACATAAAATCTATCTCTTACCGATGCATATTGCAACTAATAAGATTATAACTAAGTTGACCATACCCGATTAACCTCCGTTGAAGAAACTTGCCAACTGTCTAATCAAATCCCTCGCATTCTGACCGTCCAGATCATACAAATCAAACACGTGATCCTCATCTTTTGTCTCATCGATCTCCACCACCCTCGTGCACCCACTCCCACTCAAAGCCTCACAATACAACCGACCTCTATCCCTCTCCGCCACACAAACCAACACCATCCCACACCCGATCCCCGCCAAGCTGGGCGCTCCGCAACCGGGTTACCCGCGGGTCGTCGTTGTCCGCCGAGGACGGGCACACGAACGGCCAAATCTGGTCCAGATACGCTTTCTTTTAGGGTTGTAACGCCTCCGACCCGATCGGAACGGAGCCCCAGAAATACGGGTGGACCAGAGCGACGCCCAGAAGCCCGACGCTGAGCCCAAACTCGGGCTGACCCGCCTTCAGAGCCATGTTACGTGCTATGTTGGCGCCGGCGCTCTCTCCAGCCAGGAACACGCGCTCGAAATCCGCGTGGTCGTTCAACCAGGCCTCGGGGCCGTTACGATCGTGGTGGGAAATGATCCACTGCAACGCGGCCCAGGAGTCCTCGTAGGCGGTGGGAATCGTGTGTTCGGGGCTTTTCTGTAACTTACGGAGACGGAGACGACTCTAGCATGGGCGACGAGTGTATTTAGGTAATGTTGGCACTTGGAAGTGAAGGGGGAGGCGACGCAGAATCCGCTAACGTGGAAGTAGACGACGAGAGGGAGCTTCGGGTTCGGGTTCGGGTCGGGAATCGGTGGGAGGTAGATGCGGGCGGTTATGTTGAATTCGGGTACAAGGGTTATGTCTTTGGAAACGACACCGTTTTGGGGATTGGTGGATGGAGGAACGAAGTCGTTTCCGAGGAGCCCCTCTACACGGCCGTCTTTGTAGAGCCGGAGGAGTGGTAGTAGTTCATAGGCTGCTATTTCTGCTTTGCTTGCGTCATGCTCATCCATTGGATATGCAGCGGAGTTGAGTTCTATTTGACAGATGGAATTTTGACAGAGATAGATATTCTTTCAAAGCCAATTTATAAAATATTATTAATTCATGGAATTTGGTATAAAATTTAAGTCGTATTTTTTAAATTTAGAAATAAAATTTAAAATAATCCTCCTAATTTTTCATAAATTTTTTTTTTTAAATTTAAAGGATAGAATTCAAATTTTATACCATAAATATTTATATTATTTTGACACGAAAATTTATAAAATATTTGAAAATATTTGTGGATCATGCACGACGTAACTGTCCTATAAATACTTGTATCACTCTCTTTTCAAAAAATCTATTTTATTTGCTGATTCTCTCTATCTAGGTAAAGCTCAAAGGAGAAAATTAGATGGTAAATATAATTTCTTTTTGGCAATAGGAATAGTAGTTAATATTGCATAAAAATTATTGTTAATTTTTTTTTCTCTCTCCTTTTTTTTTTTAAAAGGTAAAAGTAGTTGTTACCTTTGGTTTGTTTATTTTGTTATTCGGCTTACATATCTGATCATATATCTAAATTTTTCTTGTTTTATACATCTCACTAATTAAATTACACAACAATAGAAATAATTTGCACTACAAGAAACATAATTTTTGCCGACAGACTACTAATAGTCCGTCGGTGAAAGCTTACATTCGCCAACGGGTTTTAGTGAAACCCGTCAGCAAAAGATTGTTAAAAAAATTAATTATTGGGCATCTTTCACCGACGGATCTCCATCGGTGTAGTGACAATACACCGATGGATTAATGGTTTCCGTCGGCAAATGTCAATTTAAAAAAAAAAAAAAGAAGCAAAACGACATCGTTTTGAAATAGGATTATGATAAAACCCTACGAGCTCTCTCTTTCATTCTTCCGTCGCTCAAGCTCTCTGTTTCTCTCCTCTGAAGCTCGTTCTCTCTCTCTTTCCAATCTCAACCTCAAGATCCCTCAATCCCTTGAGCTCTCTCTTTCCTCTCTAGCTCTAGCTTCCGTCTCAAGCCAAAATAATAATTTGGTGCTGAAAATCACTGAATTCTAACGCCGTCATCAGATCCACTCGGACCCTAAATCGTCAGGTACTAAACTTTTTGTATGACCCACATCTCTCTTGTTCTTCTTCAATCTTCAAATTTTGGATTATGCTTGCTATTATGGTTTGTCTATTGAGCCCGACTGAGTTTCTCATTTTCGAAGGATTCAAATTGTTTTTCTGTATTGATTAGCCCATTTTTTTTTAAATTTAGATTTAAATTTAATTTTTTTTGAGTGAGTGGAATAAAGTGTGTAATATGTTTGGATTTTAATTTTTTTGTATGATTCAGACTATGAAATGGTGATTTTGAAGTCGTAGTCCGTAGGATTATGATTTTATTTATTTATTTTTGTATAATTTTAATTAATTATTTATTATTTATAGACACCTGTGATTATATTGTCATTCGTGTAAAACTCTATTAAAATTCTCACTTTGTCTATTCCAATCGGTATTAATTTCAAAAAAAAAAATCGGTCTCACTTTGTCAACTTGTTGGTAATGTTTATCTATTCGAATCTTTCATTTTAAGTATCATGTTGAGTGAATATTATTTGCCGATGCTCTCTGGCAAAAATTGACTAAATTTTTGGCCAAGAATATTTAGAATAACATACTGGACCTTTCTTCTTCTTCTTCTTTTTTTTTTTTTAAAAAACAGTGATGCTACTTTGTACATTTACAAATATTTTCTTTTTAGTCAACAGAGCGTAGAAAATTACAACCATGTTCTAAGTATAGTGTATATATAAAATTGAAGAATTTTGATATAATTCTAATTTTAATTTTTAATGCTACGATGTTATGAATTTAATTTCAATATTATATTGTTTCTCTTTGGAAAACTAATTATTATAAATTAGCTTAGATACTAAAGATAATTAGAAGATTTGTGTATATTTTTAAGTATTTGGGTACTCAAAAATTGGTAACTAGCATATCTATATCTATATCGAACATCAAGCTGTCGAGCCAAAACTCTCTCTCTATAACTAGTATTGACTACTGCTGAAGTTTAATGTCTAGTTGATCTTTGAACAAAGGGTATAACTAGACTAGTTCTGTTGTAGCTGAAGCAACTGCTCTGTGTTCTCGGCTTCAGTACTTTGATCAAGTCACCACTTTTTACTTCTTAAAACTCCAATTAATTTGTGTAATATCTCTTAAGAAGAAGATTATTGCAAGAAAAGAAAATAAAAAAGAAGTAATTTGTAAAGTGAAATCATGCCATTCAATTGGTGTACAAATTTTAGTGCATGTCAAGCTAATAATAATTAATTTGTGTTAACAAGCTAATCGTAATTTGAAATGGAGAAAACTTAGAACTCTTCTTAATTATCTGAACCATCATAGTCTATTATATTGCTTAATGGATTTAATTTGAATGACCCTGATTAATTTCAGAGATCATTCACTATACTAAAATAAATCAAGCCAACACCTAGTTGGAAAGTTATAATAAATAATTAAGCGAATTGATTATAAACATAGAATATAATTTTCTTTTCTTTTCTTTTTTTTTGGATTTTTGTAATTGAGCTTTGTTTGTAAAATTTTCAAGATTTAGTTCTCTTATGATTATATTGAATTATATAGTTTTTCTTTCAATGATGAATTATGTAGTATCAAGTACGGGATTAGTCTGAAACAACTCTGAAATATTTTAATTTATATATTTTAGATATATATTTTAGTTTTATATCTAATTTATGTTATAATGTAGGTGATTTTGTTGTGGAAATGAGCACACACTTGGCTATAAGTGTTGTGTATGCACATATATGCACACACTTGGTATTAAGTGCCGAGTGTGCACACTTAGTGTGCACACCTCTTGGTACTCGGTGCCGTGTGTGCAGCTTGTTAAACATAATTTTATAAACATGTGTTCATTATTTTAGTGCACCAAAATGTGAAATAAAATATTGAATACCAAAAAAAGAGGGGGGAACTTGTACGTATTTTGGAAGATCCTTACTGATTAGGATCCCTTAAAAGTGGTACAAGTTCCCTCCTTTTTTTTTGGCTCTTAAAATTTTATCCCTTAAAATATATACATAATAATTTTTAATATTAGATGAAAATCATAGTAAATAAAAATTGTGTATTAAATAAAAAATAATCATATGACACCTAAAATGATAAAATACCCCTATAAGATATAAAATATGCTAAATTTCCCAAAATAACCATAGCGTACACGAGATACCAATAAAAGATATAGATTTTCCGAAATACCCTTATGATACCCCTAGAAGTCCCAAAATTACGAAAATACCTATAGAAGAGAATAATCGATGTACAGTTATTCTGTTGGTTGATGATTTCTTTTCAAATATGTTACCGATAATTGTTCTTTGCTATATGTGGACAATATAATATGGACATCGATAAGAGTTCGATGAGCATAAGGAATCGATTATCAGCTTAGTTTAGAAGTGGTGCTAAGGCTTTTGCTGAGAGATCAAAAGCATTTGTTAACGACCAAAGTAAAGTGAGATATCCGTGTAGAAGATGTTTGAATGGGAAATTCCAAGACCCAGATACAGTGGAACAACATATAGTTGAGAAGGGCATCGAACAGTTCTATACTATATGGTCATATCACGGAGAATCATTTCCAGCAGTAACTACGGAAAGTGAAGACGAAGGGGATGAGATGCATGATCTCATGGCTGATATTGTTGGAGTAAGTGGACCAAGTCATGAAGTTGATCCAAAAAGTGGACCAAGTCATGAAGTTGATCCAAACTTACATGACATCCCGACAGATGGCAATCAAGACTCAGACAAGTTTAGCAAGTTATTTGAGGAGATGGAGAAAGAGTTGTATCTTGGGTGCACAAAGTTCTCATCACTTAACTTTTTAGTTAAGTTGATGCATTTGAAAGTCCTTAACAAGTGGAGCAATAAATCATTTGATACGTTACTCAAATTGTTGCTTGAAGTATTTCCAGATGAGACTAATTTACCTAGATCGCACTCTGAGGCGAAGGCAATATCAGTCTTGGATACGAATCAATTCATGTATGCAAGTACGATTGTGCTATATTTTGGAAGGAGAACTCAGAGTTAAACAGTTGTCCGGTATGTGGTGAANCTTATGATTATATTGAATTATATAGTTTTTCTTTCAATGATGAATTATGTAGTATCAAGTACGGGATTAGTCTGAAACAACTCTGAAATATTTTAATTTATATATTTTAGATATATATTTTAGTTTTATATCTAATTTATGTTATAATGTAGGTGATTTTGTTGTGGAAATGAGCACACACTTGGCTATAAGTGTTGTGTATGCACATATATGCACACACTTGGTATTAAGTGCCGAGTGTGCACACTTAGTGTGCACACCTCTTGGTACTCGGTGCCGTGTGTGCAGCTTGTTAAACATAATTTTATAAACATGTGTTCATTATTTTAGTGCACCAAAATGTGAAATAAAATATTGAATACCAAAAAAAGAGGGGGGAACTTGTACGTATTTTGGAAGATCCTTACTGATTAGGATCCCTTAAAAGTGGTACAAGTTCCCTCCTTTTTTTTTGGCTCTTAAAATTTTATCCCTTAAAATATATACATAATAATTTTTAATATTAGATGAAAATCATAGTAAATAAAAATTGTGTATTAAATAAAAAATAATCATATGACACCTAAAATGATAAAATACCCCTATAAGATATAAAATATGCTAAATTTCCCAAAATAACCATAGCGTACACGAGATACCAATAAAAGATATAGATTTTCCGAAATACCCTTATGATACCCCTAGAAGTCCCAAAATTACGAAAATACCTATAGAAGAGAATAATCGATGTACAGTTATTCTGTTGGTTGATGATTTCTTTTCAAATATGTTACCGATAATTGTTCTTTGCTATATGTGGACAATATAATATGGACATCGATAAGAGTTCGATGAGCATAAGGAATCGATTATCAGCTTAGTTTAGAAGTGGTGCTAAGGCTTTTGCTGAGAGATCAAAAGCATTTGTTAACGACCAAAGTAAAGTGAGATATCCGTGTAGAAGATGTTTGAATGGGAAATTCCAAGACCCAGATACAGTGGAACAACATATAGTTGAGAAGGGCATCGAACAGTTCTATACTATATGGTCATATCACGGAGAATCATTTCCAGCAGTAACTACGGAAAGTGAAGACGAAGGGGATGAGATGCATGATCTCATGGCTGATATTGTTGGAGTAAGTGGACCAAGTCATGAAGTTGATCCAAAAAGTGGACCAAGTCATGAAGTTGATCCAAACTTACATGACATCCCGACAGATGGCAATCAAGACTCAGACAAGTTTAGCAAGTTATTTGAGGAGATGGAGAAAGAGTTGTATCTTGGGTGCACAAAGTTCTCATCACTTAACTTTTTAGTTAAGTTGATGCATTTGAAAGTCCTTAACAAGTGGAGCAATAAATCATTTGATACGTTACTCAAATTGTTGCTTGAAGTATTTCCAGATGAGACTAATTTACCTAGATCGCACTCTGAGGCGAAGGCAATATCAGTCTTGGATACGAATCAATTCATGT
Organism: Parasponia andersonii; assembly: GCA_002914805.1. Lineage (NCBI taxonomy): Eukaryota > Viridiplantae > Streptophyta > Magnoliopsida > Rosales > Cannabaceae > Trema > Trema andersonii. The sequence goes on from JXTB01000461.1 coordinate 10,910, forward strand.
ATGCAAGTACGATTGTGCTATATTTTGGAAGGAGAACTCAGAGTTAAACAGTTGTCCGGTATGTGGTGAAAGCTGTTGGGAATTAGAGAAAAAAGTACCGAAGAAAGTGATGAGATATTTTCCATTACACCCCGATTGAAGGGGTTGTATAGTTCTCGGCATATAGCAAAGGACATGAGATGGCATAATTCAGGAAGGCCAAAAGAAGATGGTGTTTTGAGACACCCTGCAGATGGTCTTGCTTGGAAGAAGTTTGATCAAAAATTTCCTTTATTTACAGCTGATCCACGAAATGTCTGATTAGGGTTGGCAAGAGATGGATTTAACCCATTTGGGAATATGAGCACTACTTATAGCATGTGGCCAGTTATACTTATTCCATATAACCTGCCACCGTGGAAGTGTATGAAAGCGGACTCAATGATATTGTCTCTCCTCATCCCTGGTTCTACTGTCCCTGGGAAGGACATAGATATCTTCTTGAGGCCTTTGGTTGATGAGTTGAAGGAATTGTGGTTGAATGGTATTGAAACAAGGGATGCAGTAAGTGGTAACACGTTCTGTATGCGGGCTGCAGTGATGTGGTCCATCAATGATTATCCAGCATATGCTTTAATGTCAGGTTAGAGTACAAAAGGGTATAAAGTCTGCCCAACTTGTAATAAAGAAACTCCATCTGTGGGGATCCGAAGTAAGGTAGTGTATATTGGGCACAGACGCTTTCTTCCGATAGATGATAAAATGAGGAGGAGTAAACAATATGATGGTCAATATGACTTAAGGCCACCGCCTAACAAGTACTCCGGAGATGATATTTTGAGTCAGTTAGAGCAATTACAGATCAGGTTGCCTGGGAAACACAAAGATTATGGCGGAGTGAAGAGGAAACGTACTGCAGTTGAACTAAAGTGGTAAAAAAAAAAGCATTTTTTTCGAGCTTCACTATTGGCGGCACTTGTTACTGAGACATAATTTAGATGTCATGCACATCGAGAAAAATGTGTGTGACAGTGTCTTGGGAACTCTGTTGAGCATCGAGGGGAAATCAAAAGATACAGATAAGGCTAGACTTGATCTTACAGATATGAATATTCGCAAGGAGTTACATTTATTCAAAGTGGGAAACAAGTGGAAGAAGCCATATATTTCTTACACTTTAAGTCGTGGGGAGCGAAAGAAGTTCTATCAATTTATCAAGTCAGTCCAATTTCCTGATGGGTTTGCTTCCAACTTAGAAAAAAATGTGAGTGAAACAGAAGACAAGATATTTGGTTTAAAATCAAATGACTGTCATGTCTTGTTCCAACGTCTTCTACCTACTGGGATTAGACCGTATTTGAAAAAGGAAATCCGGGAGACTATCACTGAGTTGTGTTTTTTTTTTCCAAAAACTTTGTGCACACACATTGAATCTGGTCGATCTAGAAAAGCTATAAAAGAATGTTGTAACCATATTAGCTAAGTTGGAAAGAATATTTCCACCTGCCTTCTTTGATATAATGATTCTCTTGATTCTCCATTTACCAGAAGAGGCAATACTGGGTGGACCCATTCATTTTCGATGGATATACTTAATTGAGCGGGCCATGGGAGTTTATAAACAGTATGTTTCGAAATCGGGCACGTCCAGAAGGGTCTATTGCTGAAGCGTATGTTATTACAGAGGCGCTTACATTTTGCTCTATGTATTTGTGGGGTGTCGAAACTCGATTCAATCGACCCGAACATAATGAAATTGCTATTGATGCTCAACCAAACCACATATTGTCAGTCTTTAAGTCTGTTGGTCACCCACTGGACAAAAAAGATATTATTATTCTTAATCCTTCTGATCGGCTTAAATCTGAGTGGTACGTAATGAATAACTGCCCGGAAGTACAAAAATATTTTGAGTAAGTATTTTATACACTTCTATGCTTTTTGCTCAATGTTATTAGAACTTCCCTAATGTATGACACTACATACATGTAGTGAGCACATGAGAGAGTTAGAGGCTAAAGGTGGTGCAAACCTAGAACGACAACAAGAAGTTGAGTTTCCTGCATGGTTTATATCCCAAGTAAGCTTCTCTTGTATAATTTCCTAAATTTCACTAATCTTTGCACCAAATTATGTGTTATCTAATGATTTTTTTATATTAGATAAATCAATTATGAACATCAAGTTCAGATGAGTTCAATAATAAATTGTATGCATTGGCTAGTAGATCCAACTTCTCAAGTTCCTCCTACCCTAGTTATGTGGTCAATGGGGTAAAGTTTCTAGTTGATAAGCGTGACAGTAAACGCAATACCCAGAATTGTGGTGTCTGTGTTCCTGGATTTGATGGGAACTACTTCTATGGTATACTAGAATAAGTTTTAGAGTTGTCATATATTAAAGGGTGCAACGTGGTATCGTTTAGATGCAGGTGGTTTGACACTGATCCAAGAAAAAAATGGATTCAGCTAGACAAACAATTCACAAGTATATACACAGGTACTTACTGGTACAAAGATAACCCATTTATACTTGCATCACAAGCAGAGTTGATTTATTACACCAATGATGATAAGAATGGGCCATTGTGGAAACTTGTTAACAAGTATACGCCTCGAAACATATGGGACTTTCCAGATGCGGTAGATGTTTCTAATATTGCATTAATAAGCATCGATGTTCCTATTTTGCAAGAAGCAAATTCTTTGCCACTCCAATTGTGAGTTGAGCTTCTGGAAATAGAAAATGTTCGATTTCATCAGGAAGATATCGAACCAGATGAAGTTGACAATATTGATGACCTTATCTGTCAAGCTCGTGTTGTGACCCCTAATGACTTCTTAGTTGATGATGATGAGTTGAAGATGATACTTTAGAGGAATATAATGATGAAGAAGTTGAACTTGATGACGATAGTGATAAAAGTTCTGAAGAAGAGAATGAAATATCTGATAATGTAACATAATTTTATATTCTAGTGTGTGTAGAGTTTTGAAAATTTTGTTTTTATTTTTTTTTATATTGCTATGTAACATTTCTAAACTATGATAATATTTTTTTTGTAGGATGTCTAGCCACGGGAGCACTCCCCTAGCAACTAGTGCTGCCTCCGGTTCCAGCTTTGGAGATGATAGACATGATCCCAAGGGAAAGAGGGTTAGGGAAGAGACGAGAGGTTGTTCGGTCAAAAAGGAACTTAAGAGGCTTAAGACTGACCGATTGAAGGTCGAATTTTGTGAGAAGACAGGGAAGCCTATCTTCGATCATGGCAAGATGTTCTTGAACATTCTTGCCAAGATGGTTAGAGACACCATTCTAGCTTCCACTACAATGTGGAAGGATGTAAAGAAAGAAGACATTGAGCTCATCTTGAACCGGATGGAGGTGAGTGAGTTTCCTAAAAGATTATTTTAAGCTATTTTAATAAAAGCCTTTATTAATAATTGTCCATTTTAATTTCACAGGTGAAGTTTGATTATCCTCGGTCCGATGCACTCTTCATGGACTCTATTGAGCAGTCCATGATGGCATATTTATGGGATTGGTGCAACATGATGCGGAATCATTTTACGAAAATGGGGGGTAAGAGAGATATGGCTTTTATTAAGGCCAATCCATATAAGAACGTTCCATTCGATCAGTGGAATATTTTTCGGTTCTCAAGAGTTTGAGGTAATTAACATGCTTTTACAAAAAAAAAGTGAATTATTATTAATAAATGATAATCAATGGTGAAATTAACAACTTGTGTATTTTTGCAGAAAGTCTCGACACAGAACTCGGAAAATCAGTTTAAGCAATTGTATCTGCCTACACAGGGGTCGTCTAGCATGATTAGCCAGATGAAGATAAAGGTTAGAAAGTCAAACATTTTCTCTAATCAGTACAAAATATTCTATAACCAAATAATCTACCTTTTTTTTCCTACTTTTCTTAGGGCAACCAGAAACCGGAGAGGTTATGAGCCCTATCGACTACTTCGAGAGCCGTCATCTCAAGCCGTCTGGTTGGCGAAACGAGTACACCCAGGAGAAACATGTAAAAATTCATATTGTTTGTTTAAAATATTTAATTTGCGTATATAAATTATAATTACTTTAATTTTTATTTTATTTTGTAGGCAGAGATGGTTACGTACACGGCGGAGACACTAACTCAAACTCAGTCTTGTGCTCAGTTTGAGCATGGAGATGGTGCCTCGTCTACTGAGTCTGTGGTGGGGCTAGAACAGGTTGATGAATTTCAGATCATGTCCAAGGCTTTAGAGACTAGATCTAGGTGGCAGAAAGGGTTGGGAGCACTCCCTCGGCTGAAAAGTATAGGAAGACAGAGGGTTGCCAGCACGGGACAAGTCGCTGAGACAATCGCCACCTTGAAGCAGCAGCTAGCTGAGAAGGATGCGGAGTACATGCGGCGGATCGACGAGACTCAACGACAAATGGCCGAAAAGGAAGCAGAGAATCAACGCCGGCTCGAGGAGACTCAGAGACAACTCAACGAGTAAAACCGGATGCTTCAAATATTGATTGCAAAGCTCGGCATCGAGATGCCACCGCCTCCGCGTTCAGAATTATAGATATTTTTTATTTTATAATATGTTCTAATTTTAGATACAAATTGTATATTTTATTTATTTAATAAAATTTGTGTTAATATATCTTCTTCCAAATTTTAATATATTAGTTAACCAAATTAATTATTAATTATTATTAATTCATAAATAATTATAACAATCAATAAAATAAATTTTTTTAACAAATTAATAAAATTTTTGCCAACGCAGAAATGCGTCGGTAAAAGTATTTTTATTTTTATAAATATTTTCACCGACTTATTTTGTCGTCGGAAAATGTATTATATGTTTTTAAATTCTCTCTTTAATAACTTTCACCGACGCATAAATGCATTGGTAATTGTTTAACTTTCACCGACGCATTTATGTGTCAGTCATTGTTTAACTTTCACTGACGCGTTTATTCGTCGATGAAAGTCAAGTAAATTTCGAATTTGGGCATTTTTTCCCCGACGGAAAACTTTTGCCGATGTAAATCATGCATCGGTAAAACTCACTAATGTGTCGGTGAACGTTACTTTTTACCGACGAAATTAAATTTCCGTCGGTGAGCTACATTTAGCTATGGTCTTACACCGACGATAATCGCCGACGAGGAATTGCGTCGGCAATTGTTAATTACCTTTTTCCGACGTTTTATGTTACTTTTTCCTACGAAAAAATGCATCGGTGAAAGTCATGTTTCTTGTAGTGTTGTGGAGAGTTATTAAAGGAATAAAGTTTTAAAAATAAAATAATGTGGCATTATTTGATAATTGCAATAGAGAAGGCACAAAAATTGACACAGGTCTCACTCCTGACTCTTTTGTTTTTCTTGGTGATAAGTTGCCTAATTTACAATAATCCTAATAGTTTAGAGAAAATCTGATTTTATATGGCAAAATTTCAAAAAAAAAATACCACCTTCCCATTTATTTGAAAAATCCCTGATAAGCTTCGAAAAATTCTGATTTTATTTTTAAATAAATATATTTAAATTAATTGGAGGGATAGTTGAAGTAATTAGTCTGAGATTTTTCTTATAAATTAAGTGATCCTGAAATTTTCAATTTTTCACATTCTAATCACGAAATTATGTAATAGCCCTTAGCTCAAAAATAGAAAAGAAAATTACCTAATAGCCCCGAATTTACTACGAGCTTATATAGTGGGCTAAGTAATTGACAATGGGCCACTAAAATCCAGCCCATATTGTTGATTAAGGAGAAAAGGGCAAACTGTTTGAGGTCATTTTTTCTTTTTTAAGACTATGTTCATATATTGACTTTTTTGGGACCAAAATCTAGAACTAGGTAAAGAGAGAAAAAAATGGGTTTCTTAATCTATCCATAGCCAAAAGTAAGGACTTGGTAGATGAGAGCATTAAATTGATATCATTTCATTTTGCCATAGTTTTCCCCATTTTTCCCTTCTATTTTCGTTTTATCTCTCTTTCTCTCACTTCTTCTTTCAGTTTTCTTTTCAAAACCAGAGCTTAGTTTCTATCTCATGAAAAATATGAAACCACTTTTTCCTCTCTTGCTTGATTAATCTCTCCATCTCATGAGAAATATGAAAGCTTGAGTATTCTCTCTCTATCTCTCTCTCTCTCTCTCTTCTTCTTCTTCTTCCTTTTTTTTTTCCCTTCTTGATGGTTTCTCTCTATGTCATTCTCTCTTCACGTCTCTATTTCTCTCTTTCTTAATAGCTCTTTTACTATTTATTAAAAATCTCTGTTGGAAATAAGTTTGGCAATGATAGGTGGAGAGTTTTTAGAATTTTGAAGGTAAATAAATAAGATTTTTTTTTCAAGAATAGTTTTTTTTTAATGGTTGATAATGAGTGAGTAATGTTTGAAGGAGGACCATAATACTGATCTGGGAAACAATGAGCTAAAAATTCCATATTTTGGTATATTTATCACCTTCTTAATGTCTTATAGATTTCATTGTCACGTCGTAAGTCAACCTAATCTTGATATATGGTCAAGACTAACTTGACCATAGGTCAAAATTATCTTGACTTTTAGTCAATATAATGCTAACCTTTAAGGTCAATTTAATCTTGATCTGTATTTAAAACATTTTGAATAGTGTCTTATTATTTTGAAATCATTTCTCCTTCACTTATTAAATATATCAATTTATGTACCATGAAAGACATTATTCTGAGGATACGATTTTTGAGTTATTTTGTGGACATTGAAAATACTCTTCTTACTAATAAGACTACTTGTTTAGAGTTCATTTAATTCAAACTTAGTTGGAATAAATTCTGAAATTACAGTCTGAAAGAAATCCCAACAATCAGATCAATGCTAACACTAAATTTTAGTTGTTTTTCATTTGTGGTCAGGATATTCTTGACTTTGAGTCCGGAAGTTCTTGATTTAGGGTTAAGAAGTTCCTGACATAGTGTAAAAAAGTTATTGATTTGAGATCAAGAACTTTCTAACCACAAGTGATGAATTTTTTTGACTTAGTTCTTGATTTAGGGTCAAGAAATTATTGGCTTGGAGTTAAGTTTTTCTTGACTTCAAGTCAAGAAATGATTGACTTAGGGTTAATATGTTCTTGACCCGAGGTCAAAAAGTAATTGACTTAAGGTAAACAAGTGATTGACTTGGAGTTAGCAATATTTTCAGTAGAGGTTGTGACGTTAGTACTTAAGTGTAGTTTGATATGAAACTTGATCACAGTGTTATATGTAATATGTTCTTAAATTTATATATTTTTTCAAAAATAATTTAGCATGAAGTTAAGAATAACTTGAGAGGAAGTGCAAAATAATTTGACCTATAGTAAAAAATAATTTGACCTAAGGTAACTCTAACAGATTATTACTTCAAAGCCCACAAAATTGTTCTTGACCCTAGGTCAAATTTTACTTGTCAAGTTGATCTAGGGTCAAGTAATACTTGACATAGGGTCAAGTAGTTTTTGACATGAGGTAGTTAACAAATTATTTATTAAATGAACTGAACTTTATTGAAAAATATGCTAAATAATTATAGACAAGATGATAATTTTACCAATACAACAAAATAAAAGTAAAAACTAGATATGAATAGCGAAAAGAATTGTCTAAAATATATCCACAAAATAAATCATTGTCTTTTCCCTAGAAATTAGGTTACTTCTCTTTGTTAGTTTCAGCTCCTCTTTCTGTATTATATGTTAATACAACTTACATACAAGCTTATGACGAAAGTATTCCATTCTCTCTACAGTGACCTTGGTAACAAGCTTGTCGGACATTATGAACTCAGCGTACTTCATCGCAAGTATTCCACAGTCTCCGCTGGAAAATAGTAAAACATTAAGTTAAATTAAACAATTGAGGATCAAGTAAGATCTAACCTAAGGTCAAGTGAGCTGGCCAAGTGTGACTTGACATAAGAAAGATGAAGAAGAACTTGACTTGGGGTCAAAAAGAAATTAACCTCATGTCTAAAATAACTTGACCTCATGTCAAGAAATCCCATAAAGGGTTTTACCCAAAATTGTTTCTACAACAAATAAGAAAATGACACAGATATAGACAAACCTGCCAAAATTTCACCGAAAAATCTCATTCTATGACACAGAGAAATGGACATAGACAAACTCAAAAAACAAGGAATTTTTTCATAAACATTAAAAAAAATCGAACCTTTCTATCATGTTCTATCGGCCTTTTTTCTTTTTAATCGGTCGATTTACTAAGATCTTCTTCTCTTCTACTACCTTCTTCTTTATTGGAGTTCTCGATCTTGATGCAAAGTTTCGGCATAATGGATTTTGCTTATTTTGAGACTTTTTTGGTTCGTTGAGACGAGAACAATAGGTTGAAAATCTTAAAAACTAACAGATCTTAAAAACTAACTTCAATGAATTGTTTTTCAATTTCATAGAGATTTTTGATGATTTTTAATTCTCTTTTTGTGGGTTTTTTGTTTCAGTTTAAGAGAAAATAGATAATAGAGAGAGAAGAAAGAAAAGAGAGAAGAGACGAAAATAGGGTTTTATGGGGAAATGTGAGGTTATGTCAATCAACGGTGGGTGTAATCATATCACTGAGTTGGCTGAGAGTTTTGAAAGGGGATTTGGTCATTTGCTTCGTGTGGGCCCCAATTTTTGGCCCTAAAAATACTTATTAAAGAATCTGGTCACAAAAACATCAAAATGGCCCAAATTAGTTTTATCCATATCCTTTTCTCTTGATTAAGCACACAACTCAAAGCTAATGCGTCCCCCTTCCTCTTCCATGTCAAAGCGGAGACAAGGTCACAGATAGAACTAATTTGGGCCTTAGTTGACAATTTTAAGATATGCAAGTTTTTTGGACATAAATAGGACTAATTTTTTGAGTTGATGGAAAAGAAATAAGATCTATTTAATATTGTCCCTAATTGATAAGTGGAAGTTGGTGTGAATATTTAATGCATTAAATGCATTTTTCTTTTTTTTTCTATTTCTTTTCTTTTTTTTTTCTTCTCTTCTCACAACCATGTTCTTACTTTCTCGCTGTTTATTTATTTACTTTTCTTTTATGATCAAAGAATTCTCAATTAAAAAAAAAAGAGCAAAACTTATCACTTGTATCTTGTTTAGGATCTTTGGCATTTGAAAGTTTGGATCTAATAAGGTAAATATGTACTTTATTTCATGAAATATTTGATAATGAGTGAATAAAGTTGAAACATGTCTATAATAGTGATCTGAAAAATATTGTGCTAAAATATTTATGTATTTTTGCTGAATTATTCATCTTGTTCGTGTAATAATGGTCTAGATATTTCAAGTCAAGTAATTCATGACCTCATAATAAAAATTACTTGACCTCATGTCAAGTACTACTACTACTTGACTTAGAGTCATTCACTACTAGATGTGGGGTCAAAAACTACTTGACTAGCCTTTAACCCTAGATCACATTAATCAAGTAGTACTTGACATTGGGTTAACAACTATTTGACATGAGCTCAATAACTACTTAACTTGAAATAATATGTAATAAAAAATATAAATGAGTACTTAAATAGACTTGTCTTCTCCGAGTAATAGGGATTTAAATGATGATTTCCTCGTTCTTCCAACTAACGTTGTGGTTGTAGATTTTGTAGACTCTTTCTTACCTTCGGCTAACCTAGTTTTTATCATTCTAGGACTCTCTGTGTTCCTTTAGATGAGAAGAGTTAATTGAAAAGATTAAATATGAACGTGGGTGAACAGTCTATTGAGTTTAAGGGCAGTTTTCTGTGATTTTTGTAGTTAGATATATGGAATTTTGCATATTTAATGACAAATAAAACACAATTCAGACTAAAAAAAAACGAACATTAAATTAAATCAACTAAATAAACTAACTAAATATACATGTTAAGTTTTAAAGTCAAGTACAACTTGATCTCAATCACATAAATAATTCATGACATTGTGTAATTAAAAAAAAGCACTTGATTTCAAATAAATAAATACTTGATCTCAGATGGATCTTGATCTTTGCAGAGGTTAAGTGTGTGAGACAGAGTCATATCAGTTAAGCATCATGTCAACTCTTGTGTGGTGCCGGCTGATGATTTAGTCATGACATATTAGTCATTTAATTTATTGACCCCAATTTGTTTTCTTAGAAAACTTATTATTAGAGACCGTCCTAACAGTGCCCAAAATGGCCCAAGCTGGTCCTATTTGCGTCCTTCTCTCGTCGAAGTGTCTTATGTCCGCCTTTTCCCGTCTGAACAAAACGACACCGCTTGTGCCCAGAGAGAGACAAGAGAGAAAACTCATCAAGCTTCGCCACTTTCACCTTTTGCGTCTTTGTGCAGAGAGAGAGAGAGAGAGAGAGAGAGAGAGAAGGAAAGAGAGAAATGGAGAAGATGATGGGTGTGAGTCTGAGATCAGTGTACCGGTCAGTGTGGTGCAGATCTTATCGCATGGGCACCGTCAACCACCAGATACTCCGCCATTACTACGCTGGTCGAACCTTCTTCAATTTCTCAATCCCGCCCACTTCTATGGCTTCTCGCCACGCCTTTGCTTCTTCTGGTACTTCTTCTTCTATCCCCGAGTGCACTCTATATTTCTGGGTCCTCTTAGGACCCTTTTGCGTATCCAGATCAATACTCGACTTTGTTGGAGGAATTGTCTTGGTTTTTCTATTTACTTCTTTGGAATCATTCATTAAAATTTTCCCAATTCATTGTAATGTTATATTGGTAATTGGGTCTCGATTGGAGCTTTAAGCTCGTTTTATGTTTGATTAAATGTTTGAATGATTAGGTGAACTACGTAGTTCCCATTTTCTTTGTGTAAATTTAAGAAATCGAAATTAGATGCTTCGTATTTGTTCATGTATTCTTATACATTTTTACAGCTGACACTTCACTCTTGCGTAGTGGCATGAATTAATGATCCAAATCTCAACATATTCCTTGATACTTATGGGATATTCATCAATTGAGACAAACTTATATCAAAACCATGTTGGATTGGGTTCATCAAGGCTCATAAGATGATTATGCATATACATATTCTTGTAGTTGAAGATTAAAACCAGATACACGGTTAAAGATTAAAGCTTTTCTTCCTTTATTATTTTTTTTCAATCATTCTATCCGTGTTAGAAAAATTTAATGCGGTGGTACATAATTCATTTAGTTATGCTGTTACAGTGGGCAGATGTTGTAGCTATGCAGTATGCTGTTAGTAACCATGTTCAATGTCTAGTTAGATTCTCGAGTTTGTTCATTCTAAAGAACTTTTTTTCTTCAAATTCATAATCGTTCACCTTAATTTGTGAACTATATAGATTGCAGGTCTCCTCTTTCCATGGGTTTGGGAAGTACACGATCTTATAGTGAAGATGTAACTCACCTGCCTGTCATTAAAGACCCTGGGTTACATAGGGCTTTTAAGGATTTGTTGGCCGCTAGTTGGAATGAACTCCCTGATAGTCTTATCTATGAAGTGAAGACTGCGTTGTCTAAAAATACTGATGACGAGGCTGGTAAGGAGGCTGTGACCAATGTTTTCCGTGCAGCTGAAGCAGTTGAGAAATTTGGTGATATTATCATGAATTTTAAGATGAAACTTGATGACACCATTGGAATGAGCGGAGAGGTAATTTTTGTCTGCAGGGATTATAATCTGTTCAAAATTTTCATTTTCCATTCCTGATAAGTTTAATGTTCTGTTTTTTGCAGAATGTAAAGCCCTTGTCTGATGAGTATGTGAATGCACTTCGTACAATTTTCAGTCGCTACACTACGTATTTGGATGCATTTGGGCCTGAGGAGACCTATTTGCGAAAGAAAGTGGAGACAGAATTGGGATCAAAGATGATATACTTGAAGATGAGATGTGGTGGGATAGGTTCCGAGTGGGGGAAGGTATTAACAAACCTAGAAGAACTTTGGAATTTGCTTTCTCTGCAAGTAGCATTTTTGTTAAATTTTTCCAATTCCCAACAATTTGGCACTCTAAATGACCAAAATAAAAAAAAATCTTTAGAATATGGCAGTTGGGGGAAATTAGGGCTGTTGTATTAGTCCTTGCAATCCTGCTTTCTGTGATATTTCTTCGAGTGTTTTTATTTTTCATTGGGAATTAGAAAAGGTGACTAGACACCATTAAATCATTAAATGTTTCAGCCGAAAGCGTTTCATTTCTGCAAAGCTCTTGCTCTGTGCATAATATTATTTGTTGTGCTTATTGCAGGTAACAGTTCTCGGAACTTCTGGGCTTGCTGGCTCATACGTTGAGCAAAGAGCTTAACTCCATAGCTTTCAGATTTTTTTAAAATGTTTGAGAGTTTTTCTTGTGTTTGGAAGCTTGTTTCTGAATATCTGGAGAAAAGTCCGGCATATCGGTTTCATAGAAACCATAATTTTCAGGTTGATGACAGTTCAATAATAGCTTATCTTTGTCAATAATAATGCTGGAAAAATATTACATCATGTTTCTCATGATAATCTTACAATCCTATAACTTCTATTTCCCCTGAAGTGTCGAGTTGCACGGTGCATACACCAACATCACTGGTGGAGCATTTGCGTAAAGAAGAAGTGTATATAATAGAGAAAACTGGGTCTTCTGATGATACTAGTGTGTTTTTTGTCACAGGTATAATGACAATTTAACGTAATTTGGTAGCGTTAAACCCACTATTTAACTTAGGAGAGAAATCATCGTTTTACTAATTTCCCAACAGGTTATTGCGCTGATTGTGTAATAGATTTGTTCTGCTAATGACTTCTCGTCTTAGCCTAGAAAATAATTAGTGTCCTGAAATTAGAAAAGTACCCCCTTCTTAATTTTTAGCCAGAGGATGTCTTTGGGTTCAAATTTTCATTCTTCCTATTAAAGAGTTCTTGGCGATGATCATGACTTCGGAAGTTTTTGGCGATGATCATAAGTTCTTGTTTTTTCTTTTGCTTTTTGGTATTTAATAACCAGCAGATGTTATACCGCTGGATGTCCCCATCATTACCTGGATGTCTCTTTTATCGGTGGAATTAATGTTATATATTCAGAAGCTCGTGAAACTGTTTCATCTTCTAAACACGTGATTAACCAAGTCGGCTTGGCCATTGTACTTCAGAAATGGGAAAAAAAAATGTGAAAAAAAAAAGATATTTATGATAATTACTCTAATAAACCAAAGCCATCCAATCCTTCATTTAGTAGCATAGATTGAAGCTATTCAACTATAGCTTCAAGCCTTGAAGTTGTTGATGTGATGATGACCGATAAACCAAACCGAAAAGGAAAAAAGAATGAAATAAGGTGGGCAGTCTTGCTCTATCCAATATGGAAATGGTGGAGTCAAACTAGCATAGCATGATAGCAATTAGCAATGCCTTATTGCCTTTGCCCTTGGTCCACTTTTTGAAGGCTCGTTATTCATCGTGGGGTGCTCTCACCTCACACATCCACCACTGGGAGAAAAGCGATACATCATTACAAGACCACATTGGTCGACTAGAAACCATTACTAAAGAAAATAAATCACAGAAAAGCCAGCTTCAATATGCATCTCGAAAGGAAAAAAGAAAGAAAAATTAAAAAAAAAAAAGAAGAAAATATAAAAGAAGAGAGAAGAAAACTTCATACTGTAAATTTAGCCCCGGAATGCATTTAACTTATTAGATCCTCCAAAGAAGAAACAAGTTAAAAACTAGAAAAATGAAAAAGCTCTCAGCTGCTTAGCATTAAGTAAGCTTAACCATTTTGGTGCCTTTACGCCATGACCATGATTCAGAGGGTGACTTTGGCAGAGGTGGAAGTAACACAGCCTTACGGCAGAGACCAAAAGGCCACCCTTCACAGTGACAGAACTCTTGAATTATAGAACGCCTCTGAAACTCTTTCAAGTCAGGCCCATTGAAGCTTGAACAACGAGAAAAGCTTGTCTTGACTGAGAGAAATACGTCTCTACTTGCACCACTTGAACAGCAAGAAAAACAACTTTTCACCGATAGATACTCTTCTCTTTCATTATCTTCATCTTCTCCAATATCCTCTTTTTGTTCAAGTCCTTTTGGGCTTATGTACAATTCTCTGGTTATAGGAGAGTAGTAGACCCAAGAAAAGCTATCTGAGCTCAAAAAGATTGGCTTCCTCTTCAACTTTTCTATTGCACCGCTTCGAATTGCTGAAACGACCACCTGAGAGGTGTCAAGACAAAACAAAGTTAATGAGATGAAAGATATAATGAATTCAGAAAGAGGAACCCGATTGAGAATTTTCAGTTGGGAAAATTTAGTACTTCCTGTTCGTCATCGAAATCACTTGTCGGGTAATCTTCATCTGCGATTGAAGTTGAAAGCCGTCCAGCTCCAAAGTTATGGCAGTTGGAAAATGCTTCCTTCAAACAAGCAGCCAGAAATTTGCACCTCTTGGAAGCGTTTGAGGGCTGTTCATGATAAAATACAGTCATTTCTTTTTTTTTTTTTTTTTTTTTTTTTGGGAGGAGCAAGTTGAAAAAAGAAGACTGTTGTTGGTTTCGTGAGGATACTGAGATATATACAGAACTCAAGAGTACCCAGAGTTGGACAATTTCAACTCCTTTTGATGTTCAAATTGACCTCCTTTATGTGATAGTGGCTTTGCAACTTATTTCACATTGTTTGGTTTCTATTTCTATCCTTTGGGGTAAAGGCAAAGTTAAAAAATTAAAAAAGAAAAATTAAAAGCTAATCCTACAATTGGATTTAAGATTCAAATGCATGCATCATCCCTAAGAGCAACCTCATATTTTGTTTTTTTCTTCCATTTTCTTTGCCTATGGGGTTATTTATTTTATTATTTTTTTTTTTTGTTTTTGTTTTTTTTTGTAGTTTTCATTGGTTCACTTCAAGATAAAGTCACGGTAAACTAGGACATATTACCAAACCATGACCACTATTTGATAATGTAATTCGACAAATATGTTAAAAATAATAATACTTCTCCCGTTGAAATTAAATCAATTTAGTCGAAGATAATATGGGAAACGAGTACAAAAAGTAAAGAATCTAATAACAGAGGAATATAGATGAGGACTAATTTTGAGTTTGATGAAATGAGCTCTAAACTAATTATATTTCATAAACGAACATATATACAAGAGGAGCTACAAGTTTACAAGAGAAGCTAACTAAAAACAGAATTAATTACAGTAAAACAAAATTGCTAGCTAACTTAAAACTAATTCTGTTATCTAAAAATATATTAAGCTAACTTCTTAATACTTCCTCTCAAGCTAAAATGAGTAGAATGAATTTTCAACTTGTCTCTAAAGTAAACAAACTTTTTTTCATTAAAAGCCTTGGTTAACACATCTGCAACATGTTCATTTATGAGAACAAATCTAACTTCTAACTCTTTATTGACCACATTCTCTTGAATAAAATGAATATCTACTTTAATATATTTAGTTCTCAAATGAAAAACTAGATTTGAAGCTAAGGCACCATCTCTCATGTTATCACACCACAAAATAGGACATTTAGTGGTAAGATATATATCTCCTTGAACAAGGATAATAACCAAATCACTTCAATAGCTGCTCGTGACAGAGCTCTATATTCGGACTCAATACTAGACCTGGCGACCACATATTGCTTCTTTGCACTCCAAGCTTTAAGATTACCTCCTAGATATATACAATATCCACTTGTAGAGCGTATATCATCCATACACCTAGCCCAATCAGCATCAGAATAGCCTTTAAGAGTAAAATGACTAGTTTTACTAGATGTGAAATGCAAGCCATAACCTATAGTGCCTTTGAGATACCTTAGAATTCTTTTACATGCCTTCCAATGCTCAATTGTAGGAGCTTGTAGATACTGGCTCAATTTGTTAACAGCAAAAGAAATATCAGGTCGTGATAAGCACAAATATTGTAAAGCTCTTATTGTACTGCAATAGATGGTAGGCTGATCAAATAAAATACTGTCATCTTTGAAGTGCTTGATGCTACTACACATAGGAGTGGAACATTCTTTAGAAGTTGCCATATTAGTCTTATATTGCAAATCCAAAATATATTTGGATTGAGTGAGATACATTCCAGAAGCACTTCTAGAAATTTCGAAGCCAAGAAAATAGTTAACAGGCCCAAGTACCTTGAGTGCAAAAAGATTATGCAGATCTTTCATAACCTTTATAATAAGCAGTGTATCACTTCTTATTAAAAGAATATCATCGACAAATACTAAAAGATAAAGAACAATATTGTCTTGCCTAAAATAAAATAAGGAAGTGTCAACAACAGAATTTACAAACCACTGAGTGACAAGAGCTTGTTTTAGTTTGTCAAACCAAGCTCGTGGAGCTTGTTTAAGTCCATATAGAGCCTTCTTTAACTTGCATACATAATGAGGGAACTAGGAATCAATAAATCCTGCATATTGATGCATAAAAACAGTGTCATAAAGATCACCATTTAAGAAGGCATTATTTATGTCTAAGTGTTGAATATCCCAGCCACTTTGAACAACTAAGGTGAGAACAAAATGAATGATAGAAGACTTAATCATTAGACTAAAAGTTTCAGAATAATCTAAGCCAGGGGTTTGTTGAAACCCTTTTGCTACCAACCGAGCCTTATACCTATGAATGGACCCATCAGGATGATACTTAATACGAAACACTCACTTATTGTCAACAATATTCATAGAAGAATCAAAAGGAACTAAAGTCTAAGTACAATTCTTTTGTAAAGTAGTAAACTCATCTTTCATTACTTGATGCCAACACGGTTCTGCTAAAGCTTGAGCAACACTGGCAGGTTCAGTGGTAGAAAGAGAGGCATAAACAAGAAAAGACTAGGCCGAAAGATTCCATTTTTAGATCTAGTGGTCATAATATGAGTAGACTCGGGACAAGCTCTATGCATATTAGATATCACATCAGGAACAAAAACAACAAGTGCAGTATGTAGAACTGGACTAGTAGGCACAGACTGAGCAGATTCAGAAGTACAAGATGCTATATGAGGAGATAAACTAGAAGATACTGAAAGGATGGAGCAGTACCATTTTCAGTAGACTAGTCAGGAGCACCAGACTGAGAAAAAGAGATGGTTAACTATAAAGTAACCTCGGGTACTGTATTAGTACCATGTGTAACTGTTGTAGAAGGCTAAAATGAAAAATTAAGATAGGAGAACATAGTAGCATCTGAATCACAAGTATTAGAACCACCTTTTGAAAAATTGTGTGCAAAAGGAAAAAAAACCTTCCATCAAACACAACATTTTTGGTTATATAAATTTGACTAGAAGAATTCAAATATATACTTGTCACTGTAACCAACAAAAATACATTGAGAAGACCTAAACTCAAGTTTATGAGAATTATAAGGTCCTAAATGAGGATAACATGCACAACCATATATCTTTAAATACTGGTAATCTAGTTTTTTGTGATAAACCATTCCAAGAGGACTTTAATCATGCAAAACAGGTGCAGGCAACCTGTTAATAAGAAATATAGTTGAGGTAAAAGTTTTCCACCAGAAACTTAATGGCATACTAGCTTTAGTTAACATTGTGAGACCCATCTCAACAATATGCCGATGCTTTCTTTCAACCTTACCATTTTGAGCATGAACATGAGGACAAAGATGTCTAAAGGCAATACCAAGATTCTGAAAATATGGAAGCAAGCTTCGAAATTCTCTTCCCCAATCGGACTGGACACATTTGAGTTTCTTGTCAAATAGTCTTTCAACATAACGCTAAAATTGGATAACAATTTGTTTAGCATCTGACTTAAGAATAAGCGGGTATATCCAAGTGAACCATGTATAATCATCCACAAAACTAATATAATATCTGTACCCCTCTGTAGACAAATTAGGTGTTGGACCCCAGAGATCAGTATGAACAAGTTGTAAAGGATAGTCAGATTTATTTAAAGATGACTTAAAAAGAAAAAAATGAGATTTACCATACTGACATGAAGTACAGAAGTTTAAGTCTGAAGCAAATGAATTTGGCAAAGACATTTTATTTACAACTTATTTTAACACTTTTACAAACGGATGGCTAAGCCGACAATGCCACAAATCCATGACAAAGGTATTCTTAGGCTGACTCTTATTAGCTACTTGGGAAACAGAAAATTGAATA
This sequence comes from Parasponia andersonii, assembly GCA_002914805.1. Classification (NCBI taxonomy): domain Eukaryota; kingdom Viridiplantae; phylum Streptophyta; class Magnoliopsida; order Rosales; family Cannabaceae; genus Trema; species Trema andersonii. Next base: position 29,043 of record JXTB01000461.1, read on the forward strand.
TTACACAGTTCATTGTTATTACAATTAGAACTAGTTTGAATAGTACTCAGATTAGTATTATCACAAGAAGAACCTAAAACAATTCTAGAAGTAAGTGCGGTACCATAAGAATCTGTTTGACGAGTTGCAGAAGAAGGCAAATCTAGCTGATACAGGCCATCGCTAAGCTTGCCTTGAAGAAGAACCTTCTTCGAATTCAAATCCTTGATAAGACAAGAATCAAAGTAAAATTCAACTAGGACGTGATTATCACGAGTAAACTTGGAGACACTCAAGAGACTTTTAGTAATTGTAAAAGCACGTAGGATATTTTTCAACACAAAACTCCGATTATTATAAGCAATTGTAGTATGGCCAACATGTGAAATTGAAAGACTATTACCATTCCCAACTTGAATCTTCTCTTTGCCTTTGTAGTCTGAGGACACAGTTAGATTGGCAAGATTAGAGGTAATGTGATCAGTGGCACCATTGTCAATATACCAAGATGGATCATTAACAGTAGTAGAAGAGGCCACATAAGTGGATGCTATAGAGAAAGAACCAGGCTGCTGAGAGAATTGTGATACAACAGTGTCAAGAGACACATGTGGATCAAAGCGAGAGTAGTATCGAGATGCCAGATGACCAACACGACCACAAATTTGACATAGAGGACGATGACCACCACGAAAAACTCCACCACCACAATTACCACGACCACCATTATGGTAGTGACCAGAGGTTGAACCACCATTGTTGGAAAAACCAAATCGACCTCCATTCTTTTGAGCAAGATTAGCAGAGTGAGGATCAACTAGAGAAATCAAGTAAGCTTGATCAATTCTCATTTCTTGATTCTGGAGAATGAACTAAGCTTCAAGAAGAGAAATAGCTTCAAGCCGAGAAGTAAGATTTACAATCACTAGATCATAATCAGAGCCAAGACTGCCAAGAATGTAAAAAAGAAGATCTTCATTAGTGAGAGCTTAACCAGCAGCAGCAAGATTCTTGGCAATGGCTCGAACCTTGAGAAAATAGTCACTGATACTGAGATCATTTTTTTTGACCGATTAAAGCTGAAATCGAAGTTGCAGAATACGAGCCTTTGAGGTAGAAGCAAAGAGTTGTTGAATCACACTCCAAATCTAAGCTGAGGAATTATAGTGAATGACATGACCAAGCATAGATTCAGAAATTAAAGCAAATAACCAGCTCATAAGAGCTTGATCTGTACGAATCCAGACAGAGTATTCGGGATTGAGACCAGGCGCCGGAATAGAGGAGCTCGACGATTGAGTAGCTAAAGCATAGAACATGGAAGCTTGATTAAAACTCCCTTCACCAGCTTGAAGAAATTGAGGAGGACAGGGATGAGAGCCAAGAAGAAATCCCTCCAGATCATATGCACGAACAGTAACGAGAATCTGTGAGTGCCAAAAAAGCAAAATTGCTTCGATCCAGCCTAAGAGCAAGCATAACAAGAGACGAGAGAAACGGGAGAGCTGCCATGGATGAAGAGCCTAGCTCTGATACTAGTAAAGAATCTAATAACAGAGGAATATAAAAGAAGACTAATCTTGAGTTTTGATGAAATGAGCTCTAAACTAATTGTATTCCATAAACGAACATATATACAAGAGGAGCTACAAGAATACAAGAGGAACTATCCAAAAACAGAATTAGTTACAGTAAAATAAAATTGCTAACTAACTTAAAACTTATTTTGTTATCTAAAAACATATTAAGCTAACTTCTTAACACATAATGGCTATTATAAGTAATTGGGTCCCATTGCCATTTCCATGGAAATGTATTCATCCAATGGAAAATGTTTAACCTAGAAAAGAAAAACCAAAAAATAGCATATACAAGACAGAAGAAGAAAGGTGAGGCATCGATTTGCTGGATACAAACTAGAAACCCCATCTAGAGAATTTGTTTCCTAATAAGAGGAATGCTCAAATGTAATGCAACTAATGCTTAATGGGTCATCTTGAAAAAAACTACACCATCGTTTTTTTTTTCCTTTTCATTTTTTTTCCCTCTAATTGTAAAATCCTTATAGAAAAATACTGAAACAATATTAGATTTTGTTAAGAATTAACAAATGATAAAAACAATAGAAAAGAAAACAAGAACACAGATCTAAGTAAAAAATTCAAATCGGGAAAATCATTAGTAAAGAAGAAATTTCACACTGTCAAAAACTGAGTACAAAATATTGAGTCTTATACAGTGAAACCGAAATATATAAAATTTCAAAATCTTAAAACATATATATATATATACGAAGAAAATATGTACGAAAAAATTAGACCGATCCTAGAGCCCACCATTGATCCCAAAAAATTTTCCAATTACAAAATCACTATATATCGCACCGCGAATTTTTAGGGTTAGGCTCACGAATTCTAATAGATTTAAAATTGCATCAATAGCAGCCAACAAAAAGGGCCTCTGTTCCATTGAAAAATGAAGTTTCTTTACAAGTGAGAACTAATTTTATCATGCAACACAATTACGAAACCCAACTGTAATTTTGTTCCTGTAAAGTCTCTTTTTCTCAAGGGAAGAGAGTTACATATGCTACAATCAACTGAGCTGATATCATGCTCAAAGGATTTTGAAGAAGCTGGCACTCTCTTTCTCACACCAAGAATCAACACACATCTTCTCCAATCAATAGATCCGGCAACTGCAGGTATACTATCCAAATGAGTTCAGAGAAGCACACGATATAACACCAAGCAAAGTCTCGAAAACACACATTAACATCTTAAAGTAGACTCAAAGAACAAATCTTTAGCAAGTAAAGAACTACAAACTAAGTCAGTTGGTAGATTTCTGGAGTTGCTGAGAAGCCAAAGAGATAAAGGACTGAAGTTTAGTAACGGCGGACGTCTTATCAGGCGGGCACTTCGAGAGAGATACGTTCAACGAATGAAGAGCCTCATCAAGCTTGCCTGCGGCCAATGCCACACACCCTGCCTTAAAGGCTTCATCGGCCATTCGGGCATCATACCGCTGAGACACTGTACTCGCATCAGTGCTCTTCTTTTTAGAGGGGAAAGAAGCAGACGATGGAGATTCAAGGAGAGCAGTAGCCCGCGAGAACTCGAGATTCGAAATGGCAGAATTAGTCTCTGCCATTAGAGCTTCTGGGGTCAGTGGGAAAGTTTTGACACCATCAAAAATGCTCCAATGAGGGCTTATTCTTCCCTCTGCTGGATCAGAACCCAGCTCCCTCTTTTGCTGAGATTGTGAGTCATGTCCCAGACTATGTCTTCTCCACATAATTATAATATTTTGAGAAATTTAGTCAATAGTTCAGGTCAATAATTCAACCCCATTTGCCACATAAACTGAACAAAACAAACGAAAATGGAGATTAAGCAGTGTACGAAAAAACCAGAAATTAGTCCAAATTAATAGCCTCAATTAATCTGATAATATTAAGCAATGCATACAAGATATAGATTATTGCTCTTTACCGAAATTTCAGTTTTTTTTCTTAGTTTGGATTTATATTATTAAACTTAATTAAATTGTGAAGGTATAGACTAAAAAAAGCAGACTATCTGAACAATCATCTAAACAAATTAAACCAAAAAATTGTCTCATAAAGAACTTCCCTAGAAATAAATGAACCCAACCCATGGAAGGCCCTTCCTATTATTCAAATAGAGATTTTTCTTTTAAGAAAAGCCCTAAGATTTAAGACGTACCATTCTGGCGGGGTAAAATGAGCGTTACACCATTATTTTTGGGCCTCTTGAGTTGGCGTCAGAAGCAGAAACCTCTTCCCAAACTCCTACCGGCTTACTGTATACATATAAATATTTCGACTCGAAAGTTCGTTTCTGGATAATAGCTGAAAATTGTTGGGGGAAATTGGAAGGAAAAAGAGCTGAAGCCTAAAGGATCCTCTGTGGTTGAGACCATGATAATCAGACATGGAACAAATTCGCCAAATAATTTCGTCATTTCTTGGGTTCGGGTAACCCTTATAAATAGTATTCTAGAATGGGTAGAATTGGAGACTCATTTATGATACGGGAATGGATTCAATGCGGCGTTTGATTGGTAAACTAAAATGGAAAAAGAATAGTAATAGAATAAGAGTTGGAATCATTTTTTAAAAAAAAAAACAAGAGTAGGAATGAAATGAAAATAAAAAATAATTGAGTTGTTTAGTGATAGGGTAGAATTAGTGTAGTAAGGTTATTATGTTTTGTTTATTATGAAATATAATGAAATTAATATTATATAGATAAAAATACTTTTATTATTAGCACATGTTTGGTTGGGGTTAATGAAATAGAAATAATTTCAAAATGATCAAATTTCATTATTTAGTTTGAAAATCCAAATAGAAAAAGCTATTCTATTGGAATAAAATTTGGTGAAATTCTATTCCACCCAAAATCGGTTGGAATAAGGTGGAATGAAATGGAAAACTATTTAATTAAATCATTTAATTAATAAAAAATAATTAATAAAATAAAATAATAAAATAATTCTAAATGTAAAATAATTTAATAAAATAATAATTTAATTAATAAAATAATTAAATGAAATAATAAAATAAAATGAAATAATACTAAATATAAAATAATTTAATAAAATAATATTTTAATTAATAAAACATAAATTAATAAATTAAAATAATGCTAAATGTAAAAAAATTAACAAAATAATACTTTACTTAATAAAAAATAATTTGATAAATTTTAATAAAATAATAATTTAATTCATAAAAATAATTAATAAAATAATTTAAAAATTATAAAATAAAATAAAATAATGCTATATGCAAAAATAATTTAATAAAATAATTTAATGAAATAATAAAATAAAATAATTCTAAATGTAAATATTTTAATAAAATAATAATTTAATTAATATAATATAATAAAATAATGATAAATGCTAAATAATTTAATTAATAAAATAAAATTATGCTAAATGCAAAATAATTTAATTAATAATAAAATTTAATAAAATGATAACTTAATTAATAAATATAATTTAATAAGATAATAATGCTAAATGTAAAATAGTTTAATGAAATAATTGGATGCTAAATATGATTTAAAATAATTAAAATAAAGAGTATTTTTATCTTTATTCAACTAATTCCATTTCTTTTCATAGTTAATCAAACATAAGAATGTCCATTCAGCTATTGATTCTACCACTTCAATCAAACAACATAATTATATTATTATTTTTTTCTATTCTATTATGATTACTATTACCATTCTAACACTATAACCATAAGAACCCTTAGAAAATTGGTACAAAAATTGATTCATTTATTTATTAATGTAATTTTTGCATTAGAAAATTCTTTCTTAAAAAAAATAAAAATTTTAAAGACAAATATATTAATTTTTGTTCTCTTTTTATTATAAATTATAGTAAAAATAATATATTTATATGTAATATATGAGGGTGAAGTGGCATTGCCTAGTTAATAATACAACATACGAATACATTGGATATTTTATAATTCATTGAGATTTATATCTTCGTGGGGTTATGCTTGGGAGTACATGATTTCAGAAAATAACATATCAAACCGTATACATTTTGATATGTTATACATGATTTCAAAAAATAACAAATAAAAAAAAAACACATCATATCGTATACAATTTGGTGTTATTCAATATTTTAGAAAATAACACATCAAATCATATACAATTTGATATGTTATTTTCTGAAATCTTATATTTCTTTAGGCCATTTACAATTTGATGTATTATTTTCTAAAATAATATAATAGTGTTTTGAAAAATTTATAATTATTTTAAATAAAAATATATTTTATTTTGTAAGAAATTAATATTTTTGTATAATTATTCATATAACATAATTATACATACTTGATATAACCCATTTAGGTGAGAGTAATTTAGGGCACTTGGATTGTGGGCTAGAATGAAAAACCTTTTCAACCCATTTAGGTTAGGGAGAAGCTTTTCAACTATGTAGTTGAATTATAATTGCTAATGGAATGAGTTTCTTCAAGATCAAACCAAACACTTAAATGAGCTTTCCTTAGGTGTGAGGCCCATTTTCGTAATGCTTGTCACGTAGTTCAAGAGGTGGCAAAGTAAAAGGATATAATGGATGAATTTAATACGAACTCCTAAGGACACTACTTAAACAACAAATAAGTTCAACATGACACAATATAGACTTACTAAATTCAAGAAGGTTAGTGTTGAGCCCCGTCTGAGATCTGCATCAGACAGACCCTCAAAAGAGTCAGCCGAATCTAAGCAGTCCCAAACATGAGGTCTGGAACCCTCGAGACTTTATAGTTCTCTGTTCTCATAAGTGACATTCAACCTCAGACTCAAGTAGAACATTTAATGCTCCCTTATAGTTGTTACCATGTACGTTAGGTGAACCACCTTACAGAGCTACAGACAACCACGATCTCTTCTGGTATAGGCACATATCAGAAGAGATTATTGCAAGCAAGCAACGCCAAATCAAAGGGAGTTGTAGCATCCATAATCCTGATTTCTGGAGCATATAATGAGGAAAAAGAGGTAATTGGTCCTGAAATTAAAGGGGATTGAGTACTTAATTTTAGGATACACACACATATATATATATATATATATATATAGCACATTTTTTAGAAAGGAGGATTTTTTTTATTATTCATTTGCTATCACTACCATCATTCTGTTAGCCTATGAGAAAAATATCTGCCTTAAGCATCAGAGATTCTTGCAGGTAGCCACTCTCGACTCTCTCTCCGAAATCAAGAACAGAGTTAAATCGAACTAAAGAGAACATGTAAACAGTTGGTAGAAGAACGCACCAATAATTTGACACCATCTGTAGGAAATACGAGAGAAAGAAATATCAGAAACTTGAAGTCAACTCTCTCCTTGAACGAAAAGTCGTACGACATTAGACAGCATTGCTACGAATAAAAACAAGAAGCACACAGCCTAATACCGAAAAGAGCTCCCCAGAAGTATGACCTAGCTTAGAGCAAAAGTTAAACCCGATGCTTATCGCCTTGATAGAAGCGAATAGGAAGGTGGAAATGGACTTCGAACTTCGGCGACCTCATCCTTTAGGCCAGGATGGGATGACTTCGACGAAGAGATTCGGCAAAAATTTAGAGTACAACAACCAACGAAAGAAGAAATCCCTACACCAGCTTGATCGTAAATGCAAGGAGGGTAACAAAGTCACACAAGGCATTCCCAGATAGGAGCAATGGCAGGTAGGCAATACCTGAGAAATCTAGAAAATACGCTTCCTGACTGGAAGCAAGAAATGATGGCAGAGCTCAGCAAATGATTCGGGATCCATCACGGTCAGACCTTTTGCTGGCCTAGCAGAGCAAGCCATGCAAGAGATCAGCTGAATAGCATTCTTCGACTGGATTTAGCTAGAGCCTAAGCCGAAAAACTTCACGGCCTAACACTCAAGCCATTCGAAGGAAAAATAGACCCCTTTGACCATATCTACCAATTCCAGTAGAAGATGGCCTTAGAAACCAAAAATAAGACTATACTTGTAAAGTCTTCTCCACCACTTTGGCAGGACCAGTCCTAGCATGGTTAAGGTAGCTCCTAGAGAAATCCATAAATTAATTTGAAGACTTTTGTAAACTGGTCTTGAAACAGTATGCAAATGCGAGGAGGCAGCAGAAGACAATGTGAGATCTGGATCGTTTGGAATAATCTACAGGCAAATCCCCGAGGGAATACTTGTCTCGATTTTTGGACACGATGTATCAAATACATGATGTCGATTCAATCCAAGCTGTGAGTTCCTTTGTCAGACGCTTGTAACCGGGCTCCATGTTGTCAAATCATCTACTCTTAAATCTGCCTTACGACATGTCCGATGTATTAGCAAATTCAGAAGGAGCCTTTAAGGTGTTAGAGAGCCATCAAAAGGCACCCAAAGCTTCTATGGCAATAAGACCACACTGGCATAGACTCTGACCACACAAAAAGTAAAAAGGCCTGCGTAGACCCAAAAGCTAACTCTAAAGTAGACAACCACAGGCTAAGCTAGCCATGAAGGGGACAAACGGAGAAAAAGATTCAAAGACCCTCAACCCAAGTTTGAGTTCAGTGCAACAATTAACATAATATTCCTCTAGAATAAAGACAAAGATATTTTTAAAGACCCCCCAAGTCTAGAAACAAGTACTGCCACTTTCATAAAGACCATGGTCATGATACTAATTATTGTTGTAGTCTCTACGCGTAGGTCATGATGGCCATTCAAACTAGAAAATTAAAGCAATATGTGAAAGCAAGTGGGAGTTAATCCAAAGAGGGCACCACTAGTTTGGAGAACAGTCCCTGAGGATAGTGCTGATGATTGTAGGCAGACCAAAACCGACTCAAAGTCAAGAAGGGAAAGCAAAGCTATAGAAGAGGACCGAGGAAAGAGTAAAACACTTGAAAGGGCTATGACATTCTGAAAATCATCTGACAACGAAGGAAAGCTATGCCTCCACCGTACCCATCGCCTTCACTCAACAGGACTTAGCCACAGTACGTCTACCCCACGATGACCCTCTGATAATAAAGTTACAGATTAACTCTTCAACGTAGGGAGGGTTCTGGTCGACAGTGGCAGTAGTACTGACGTACTATTCCTTATTGATTGTCAATCCTCTTTATCATTATTGACTATCAATCCTCTTTTAATGCCATTATGGGAAGAGGGTGGATTCATACTATGTATGAAGTCGCGTCAACTCTCCACCAAGTCTTGAGATGCCAGCCAAAGGACAGAACTTAGACAATAGATATTAGAGGCGACCAAGCTTCTGTAAAAAAATATTTTTCGACTGCTTTGAAGCAGGTTGGGGAGACAGCGAACGCCCTGGCAGAAGACAAATAGCAGTTAAAGGATCATTTGCCGGCATAAATGAAGCAAATCGAAGAAGAGTTCGACATACTAGAGACCACGATTGAATAATTAGTGGCGATCCCCTTGGTCGGAGTCCTATTACCAGAGGAAGAAAGGAACAAGCTAATGGAATTCTTAAGGAAAAATAGGAATATCTTCGCGTGGTCTCATAATGATATGCCTGGGATAGATCCTGTACATGCCTACCACTGGTTGAACATCGACCCTAATTTTCCTCCAGTAAAGAAAAAACCTAGAAGATTTGTGCCAGAGAAAAACAGAGCCATTAATATAGAAGTAAAAAATCTGATGGAGAATGGCCTAGTAGAGGAACGCATGTACCCCATTGGGTCTCTAATCCAGTAGTGATAAAATGAAGAATGAGGATGACTAGACCTGCATAAATTTTATCAACCTAAATAACGCCTGTTCAAAGGATAGTTTTCCTTTGTCGAAGATCGATCAAATTGTCGATGCTATGGCTGGCTTCAGCTGAATGAGTTTTTTAGTTGCTTACTCTGGGTATAATTAGATCCCGTTATACGATGAAGATAAAGTCCATACGACATTCATCACAGAGCGAGGTTTGTATTACTACAAGCGGATGCTATTTGGCCTAAAGAATGTAGGAGCAACCTACCAAAGGCTGATAAATAAAATGTTCACTGAGTTGTTGGAAAAAAAGGTAAAAGTCTACATCGACGATATAATTATGAAAAGTAAAGGAATATAGACCACTTAGGACATCTGGACAAATATTTCTAAATTTTAAGACATTACCGAATGCGTCTGAACCTCAAAAAATGTGCCTTCGAGGTATGCTCTAGCCAATTCCTGGGATACATAGTGAGCGGAAGAGGAATTGAAGCTAATCCCACCCAACTGTCTTCGATCATGGACATATAAAGACCCAAGATAGTCAGAAAAGTTTAGCATTTGACCAGGAAAATAACAACACTCAGTTGGTTCGTCTCCAAGATATCTAATCAGTGTCGACCGTTCTTCTAATGTATCAAGAAAAGTTCCTCGATTGCTTAGGGGGAGGAACATGATAAGGCATTGATAGAACTCAAAGAATACTTAAGCCACCCTCCCATCATATCTTCACAGAAAGAAGGACAACTTTTGTACGTGTATCTGGCGGTATCCAAGGTGGCGGTTAGCACAGTATTATTCATTGAAGAGGAAGGCAAATAGAACCCCATGTTTATACAAATCGGATACTACTAGACGCATAAACATGATACAACATAGTCATAAAATTAGTTTTAGCTCTAGTAAATGCAAAGAAAAGGCTGAAGTAGTACTTCAAAGTATATCCGATCAAGGTATACATAGATTTCCCCATCTGATAGATTTTGGCTAAGCCAGATTTATCGGGGTGTCTGACCAAATGGACCATCGAGCTGAGAACGTACGAGATCGAGTACCAGCCTCAGGTGGCTAAAAAGAGACAGGTCATAGTGGATTTCCTAGTAGAAATTCAATCCTTTGGATACTTACAAGACCTATTATAGACACCTCCAGCTTTGGATAACTCAATCTAGATGCTCTACATCGATGGATCCACGAATACCTCATGGTCTGGTATCGAGATTGTACCGCCCCCTTGGCTTAACTATATGACTATGTAGATCAAACTAAGAAGTATTACTCTTTTATAACCCATATTTTTAGTTTTTGCAAAAAGGTGGGCCAAATTTAAACTTTTCGAGCTCTAAAACAAAAGAAACTACGTGACATTACTTTTTGAAAGTGTCTTTACAAAATAT
>JXTB01000461.1:41414-71439 GCA_002914805.1 Parasponia andersonii
GTATAATTGCCCAATTCATAGAATGCACAAAGATGACATTACGCGATTAAGCTGAATCTAAGCTAGCTTAGTGTAATTAAACACAGTTCAATATAGTGACTATCATCTTGTGCTTACCTGGAATGAACATTTTTTAAAAATACTAAAAATAAGTCCTAAACATTAAATTAAAGCTATTTGATATGCTAAATGCACAGTGAATTTGGTTCTGAAAAGCGTGAAAGATGCATTTTATCGAAAAAACTACTATTTGACTAAGTTATCAATAGACATGGTTTTTAATATATGTGGATATAGTATTATTATTCATGAATATATTCTTTGTTCTTTTCATACACCAAGCTCTCTCTCTGAGGGTACTGAGCCTTTACACTGCATGAGAATCCTTCGACAAATATTAGTACAATAACACATATTGAAAACATTTAACAATAAAGAATGAGAAATTTACTGTAAAGTTGACTCTAGTCACTTGATATGTCTATTATGTAATATGAACATGTTTATTATTGGCTTATTATGCATGTGAGAATCTTGGGTATTACAGAGATAGTCCTACAAACCCTCATAGGGCTCAAGGTAGAGAGAGCCCTGAGGCTCAGGTTCGAGGCAACTAATAACAAAGCGGAATACGAAGAACTACTCCAGGGTCAGGAGCTGGCTACCCACTTCAGGGTGGGAAGCATTACAGTGAGAACCGATTCATAACTAATAGTAGGCCAGATAAAAGGAGACTTCGAGTTAAAGAAGCTAAGGCTACACAAGTATTTCTCTAAGGTGATGGGGGTAAAAGCTCGGTTCAGTAAATTCGACATTGAGCAAGTACCTAGAAAGATGAATCAGAAGGCTGATGAGTTAGCTAAAAGCACATCATTATGAGAAATAACCAAGTATATAGAAGTACTGCTGGAGAACGAGTAAGCAAGGGATCCTGAGGAGAACCCTGCATACCACGTGTTCATGACTAAACCTGAGGTAGAATGCTGGATGATGCCACTTACACAATAGTTGACGATAGGCAAGCTATCGAAAGACCTCCCTAAGGTTAGACCGATCAGATTAAAAATTGCTCAATACGGCATGGTGAAAGGGAAGTTGTATAGAACGTCAACAATGAGACCAATGCTAAAATGCATAGGCCTGGTGGAGGCCCAGAAGCTGATAGAGGAAATTCATAAAGGCTATGATGCGGAAACCACTCTGGCAGACAGAGCCTCGCCCATAAGGCTATGATGACTGGATATTTCTTCTCGTATATGATGATTGAGATAGTCCAGTTTGTCAAGAAATGCAACAGATATGAAAGATTTACCCCTCTGAAACATCAACCAGCAGAAGATCTCTATTTTGTCATAACCCCTTGGCCTTTCACCAAATGGGGTCTAGACATCATGGGAGAACTCCCTAGGAGCCCTGGTGGTAAAAGATATATTCCGCTAGCCATGGATTACTTCACCAAATGGGTAGAAGCCAAAGCTTACACTATCATCAACAAGGCAGACACAATTAATTTCATTTAGAAAAACATCATCTGCCGACATGGGATCTCAAAAGAGATACATGCTGACCATGGCATGCAATTCCAGAATGCCAAACTCAAGGATCTGTGTTACTTATATGATATCGTGCTTAGTTTTTCATACGTAAGTTATCCCTAAGGGAACGGCCAAGTAGAAGCAATAAATAAAGCCATCTTCAGCAACATCAAGAAAAATTTACAAAAGGCTAAAGGAAAGTGGTTAGGAAAGCTGCCAGTGGTAGTATAGGCTCACCAAATTGCGGAGCGAAGGCCAATCGAGAGAACACCTTTCACTATGGTCTACGAGTCAGAGGCCGTAATCCTAACTGAAGTCGGCCTTCTGACCCTTTGCTCTGAAGTGGTCAAAGACTCCTCATTAAATGAACAACAACTAAGCTGTAACACAGATCTCTTTGAAGAGACTAGAGACGTGGTCTTGATCCACTTGGCCTCTTACTACTAGGAGGCCAGATCCTATTATTCAAAGAAGGTAAATGCTTGTCGATTTAATGCTAAAGATTAGGTCTTAAAGGTCAGAAGAGGAAATTCTTCAAAGTTAGATCCTAACTGGGTCGGATCCTACGAGGTAATCAAGCACTTGACAATAGTGCATACACTCTGAAAGAACTCAAGATTGGGAGGAATTTGTTTAACACGTCGAATGCCAAACACTTGAAAAAATATTATTTCCAAGTCGTATATAATTACTTCTATTATTGAATAAAGAGTTTAATTTCGACACAGATCAAAATGCCTATCACGTCAATTTACTAATATTTACCAACTAATTTGTTACCCACAGCAATCTGATTCTCAATACACCTAACAAAGCCTATTTTTCTTGTAGCAAATCCGTCGAGATAATTTTATGTGCTAAAAACTGTATTATAGGTACCACATTGTGCTATAAAACACTTGCCCATGACCTGAGCTGAGAATACGTACAAAGAGGAATGAGTTGTGTAATAAACACTTGCCAGCCGCCCACCTGTTCATATGATAGGGAAAAACTGCACGATAAAATCCTCGCCAGTAAATGCCCTACGAAACAGAAAAAGCTATATGATAGATATTTTCACCAGTACTAACCCTCTAAACAATATGTTGAAAAATAGATAAAGACTAATTGAAGGCATAACCAGGGTCTACTTGTTGGAAGTAAACCCCCTAGGAGTCTGTTTATTGGAAACAAACCAAGATAGATTGCATAAAGAAATGTATAAAAAAAATGAGACCCTTTGAACACAAAAACATAAATCGAGGCCAATTATTATTTATTAATACTTAATTTACAAAACATATGATTGACCCAAACCCTGACAAACTTATTTTCGGGAGAGGGTCTAGGACGAACTTGTAGGGACACATCAGAATGATAATGCCCTGTCTGCTCCCAGTAAGAGCCAAGCTCAGACCTCTTCTTCAGTAACGATGGATCCAAGCAAGAATTGGCCAACCTCTGAAGCTGGTCCCTGGCGCGATTCCATTTGAGATTGAAAAAATCCAACCATATGCATGGATCAAATTCTGTGAAGAGAAGCCATGAGAGTAGTTACATATCCTTGGCACTAGGTGAACCGGAACTCAAGTCTCGAATTTTAGAGTTAATCTTGCCAATCATAGTGTAGAGAAGATTTACTAATAATTCCAAATCATATACGATTAGGCCAGACATAGAGGTCAGCTGAACCATCGACAAAGGAATGACATCATATATGATATTTGACCCTGACCAAAAACACAAGCAACGAAAAGAAGAAGACAAAATAGGGATAAGCAATATATGCCAATTTTATTACTTAAACAAATTTTTACAACAAGGGTCAGCTTTATACTACACAACGCATATTTTAGAAATATACAGAGAAGCAAAAGTCCCTAATTACCTCCAGCAGAATGAGGGATACCAGGATCAACACTCGGATTAGTTTTAATAGGGGGTGGTGAATCAGGCTCAGACTCATCACTGGATAGAATAATAGCACTCAGTTCAGCACCAATTAAAGTTCTAGGAGCATGTTGACCCTCAAAAATGTCTATGGATTACTCTGGTGGATCGAAGGCAGGTATTATCTCCTTGCCGACTGGGGCAGATGTCGAGGGCCCCTCAACCTCTTTGTGAGCATCCTCAGTACATTAGTAGGATATACGATATTAATTTCATCTCACAGTTGTTGCATGTAGTACCTAACAGAGTAGTGGTCCTTCTCGACATCTTTCTACTCATCAAATTGGTCTGATGTTACCACCTCTGCATGGCCCTTAAATTCTATGTTTTCCCAACCAGACCTGTAGCTCTCTGCAAAAAGGATGTCCACTGCCTCTAATACCTTATCTTTAATTTCTTCATATCTGCCAGGCTGTCCTTCAGGGCTGCCAACCTCAGCATTGCCTGACACTGTGACAGATTAACCAAAAGACCATTAATGTCAACTAAGTCTTCACAGCGTTCATGGGTCAGCTCCACATGAGTTCTCAACAATTTACAACACTCCAAGTGGAGACGACTAGTTACCTCGTTGGATTGGTTGAGCCTGCATTGCAGGGAGTGGGCCACTAACTTGGCTTTCATCTCAGCCTTTTTTGCCTCTTTAGCCTCATCAACGGCTCTGTCACAGGAAATGAAGGTAAGCCCCATCTCAGCCATAGCACTCTATAAATCATGTTCTTTAAGCTTCGCCTCAAATTAAGCTAGTCTAGCGAGCTCGACCTGAGAACGTAGATCCAAAACCTCTGCCTCGAGAGATCTAATCTTCCCCTCTGTACTTGGTCCTTGGCATGCTCAGGGCATGAACCACTGCGGTGCTGACCCTGGCGTCCTCCAGGCTTCGATACAAGTCAAAGTTTGCCTTCAGCATGGTGAAGAATACTTCACTTTGCTTCGCTACCACAACATTTGCATTCAACAGCTGAGTTAACCCCTCAATATGGGACGAATAAAAAGACCGAGCAGTGGCTAGCTAAAAAAAAAGTCAAGTTTGTAACATTTAAGGACATGGAGACATCAGCAGAATAACCCAAACTTGTGCAATACTACGACTAGTAACAAGATCCACATTCTCCATAGAGAATGCCTCTAGCTTGAATTTCGCGGTCGAATCCTCTCCTTGGAATGCGACTTCGCCTTATCAACGACGAGGACCCATTTCCCCTCCGCCAAAGATACCCAGTAGCACCTATTGATGCTCATGGAGTAAAGGGATAGGAGCAAGAGAAAGTGGTGTATCATTAGCAATAGAAGCCTCCACAGCCACCGTCGATGTATCACCAGTGATAAAGGCCTCCACAGCTTCTGCTGCTTCAGCAACCTCAGTAGATGTCTCCAAAAAAGTTCTGCCCACTTGTGATGTTTTGGTCTTATCTTGACCAGTGCGCTTGGAAAGACCGTCATGCACAGACCTTCTCCTCCTCACGACGGTCAAGGTAGCATCGTCATCACTGTTCAAATAAGATGTGGGTTTAACCCTCTTTGCTGTAGGACCCCCCTCCACTTCTGCTAGTCTTCGCGACCCCTCTTCAGTGGGACCAGTGGAGGAGAAGATAGGTGAGACTTAAGTCTGGGGGCTGTGCCACTGAGCTCCGTAATTTCCCTGTGGGAGCAAGCAGAACCAGACCAGACCTTCTCGCCAGATCCCGCTCCCACCTTCGGCCCAGAACTGGAGGCAGGGGTAGCCGATATAGCGAAACTCCCGGGCAAGCTCAAGGATACCTCTATACCGTATTTGATCACTCTGTCTGGCATCTCTTGAGCCATGGACCTGCCCACTTATGAAGGGAACGCAACATCCACGTCATCCCTGGATACGAACAGTCTTTCTAAATCATCATCTAAATCTGTAACATGGCCATCGGTCCCCTGCTATCTGATCTCGTCCTCAAACAACACGACCAAATGTTGTCGGACTGGAGCTTCAGCTTGCTCACGGTGGACGGCAGTACCTCTTTTGCTGGAGAAGGGTCTGCTGAAAGACCAACATCTAAATCAATAAGGTACAACCTTTAATATATATATATATATATATACACATATATGTAATATATAATAAATAAAAACAATAACAATGAAGCCTTACCTTTGATCCTTTTGGGACCCATAACCTCGTCACCGTGTAGCTTGGCACACTTCCTGTTCAAAAATCCCACAGCCTCTTCGAGCTTATGGCTGGTCGGTGCAACTAGGTCATTAGGCCCTACAATTTGATTTGAAGCCATGACCTGATGACTAACTATGGCAACACGGTTTTGTTTGTCCCAGCGAAATCGATTCAACGCCGACATGTTGAGCCTGCTCTGGAGGTATTTAGTGGTGACCCGCGTGTCTAGTGGGAAGAGAATGAGCAAAACCATCCTTAGCATCATGTTCATCACCTGGGGATCAGAACAGCCTGAATATGGTGACAATTACCAGATGACCCAAAAACGACGACTCCTTCCAGCTCTTGGAGTCGGCCCACTGACGGTTGTGGGTTAAATCTATTCTCCTCTACAAAATCTGTGCATAGTTAGATTCAAAAAAGGAGAGAAAGGGGGCACGTACAGACCCTAAAAGACAATAAACTACTTATTATGGGTAAAATATGATAAGATCTGAAAACATTCCCATTCACCCATGGAAAGCACCACACTCCTCCTACGGCATATAGTTTAGAGTGGGAGTCTCATTACTTGTTAACCTAGGTAGACCCTAGAAAATGTGACACCCTGGCAGTGGCTAGAAGTAGAAAGTGGGGTAGGAGCTTTTTTCGGAAATGAGGGTAAGTTTATAAGTATAAAAGACCACCTTAAGTTCAATATGCATGTTCAGTAACACTGACAGAACTGAAAAACCTATCAGAATTATCATTCTGTTGGTGTTGAGCTGCATAGGATGAATCTCTATCAAGGAGAAAAATTGATGAACGTGGGGGGGAGGGGGGAAGGAAACCGCAACCATTCAAGATGTTTTTTTCCTAGGATGATGACACCCTCGGGGAAGGATGGACGTAAATACCAGTCAGAAGGACCCTCGACCCTTTGAAGGGTAACCCTACCAGGGAAGCAGAGTTGCCTCCTCAGTGAATCCGCCTTAGAATCTAGAATAGTGTGGAGCTTTTGAGTCTAGTTTGAGGCCATTTTAGTAAATGCGATTGAGAAGCTAAAAGCTTTGAAGGAAGAAGAGATTTTGAAACCCTAAGATTTAGGAACACAAGGGATTTTGGGAGAGAAAGCAAGTGCACCTAGAAAATTTTGGTAAAGTGAAATAAGAGCATGTACGATTTTTATAGTAGAGAAGTAGAAAGGTCATTTCGTCAAAGGAATAGCACGAGGAAAATTTATAAAAGATAAAAGTTTTAAAATTTGAAAATTCAAGGCGTGGGAAAACGTGCAACTACATTGATAACTGACATATAATTATAGATTTAAGTCACAATTTCCCCCTCACATTAATGGGCCAAAGGCGTGATTTCCCTATTTTGATAGCCACTAGTCCATCAAAAAGGGAAATGAGGGCAGTTGTGGGGTCCATTTTTGTGATGCTTGCCACGTGGTTTAAGAGGTGGCAAAATAAAAAAAATATAATGGATGAATTCAATACAGACTCCCAAAGACACTACTTAAATGACACATGAGTTCCACATAACGCAGTATGAACTTGCTAAATCTACAAAAATTAGTATTGAGCCCCATCTAAGATCTGCATCAAACGGATCCTCAGAAAGGTCAGCTGAATCTAAGCCACCCCAAACATGATGTACGGACCCCTTGAGACTTTATAGTTCTTTATCCTCGCAAGTGACATTCAATTCCAGACTTAGACAGAGTATTTAATACTCCCTCACAGTCACCATGTGTATTAAGTGAACTGCCTTACAGAGCTACAGACAACCATGATCTCGTCCTGTGTAGGTATATATCAGAAGAGATCGTAGTAAGCAAATAATGTCAAATCAAAGGAAGTTGCAGCATGCATAATTCACGATTTCCAGAGCACTTAACGAGGAAAATAGGTAATTAGTTCTGAAATTAAAGGGAATTGAACACTTAATTTTAGGACACACATGTATATATATATATAGCACATTTTTTAGAAAAGAGGATTTTTTTTTTTTAATTATTCATTTACTATCACTACCATCATTCTATTAGCTTGTGAGAAAAATATTTGATTTGGGCATCGGAGAGTCTTGCAGGTAGTCACCCTCGACTCCCACTCCGGAATCAAGAATAGAGTTAAATCGAATAAAAAAGAGCACGTAAATAGTTGGTAGAAGAATGCAGCAACATTAAGAATAATAATTCCATTCAATAAGCTCATTCATCCCAATCAAATACCACCATTATTTAGAAGATTGGTAGTTTTTATTTGCAAAAATAATCTAGATAAACCTTTACTACTATAAAAAAGAAGTAACAAAAAGACAAAGGAACTTTCACAAATAAGAACTACTAATAAATTTATAACTAAAAATAGCTGCAAATGAAAGACTAGAGCACCAAAGTGAGTCGCAAACTAATTTTATTTGACGATCTGAAAATAACGAGCTATTACCAAATTAACACTAATGTGTTGAAGTATCTCTTACGCAAGTGTTATTGCTGAAACTATCTTTAGCACACAAAAAATATAAAAATGCTAAATTTAACATCGATATGAATATTACCAACACTAATATTCATTAATGCACTGAATTAAATTAAAAAACGTGTTTGGTATTATTTTCATAATCATAAATGGCAATTGTTGTGTAAAATCGCGTCCAAGTGCTATGGAGTGCCGGAGTAGAGAGTAAACACTAGTTGTCACTATGTAAAAGAGGCCCGAACCTTTGCTTGGATAAAGCAGGGGATCAATGTAGTTGATTCTCTCGGGCACCTACCAATGGGACTCCGAAAGTCAAAGTCAATAATGTTCTTTAGATAAAGATTTGGACACGACGGAGTAGTTAATCCCTTGTATGAGGTTGGTGAATCCCATAACCAGGCAAGTGGGCGATTGTTCTCCGCTGTTGGATTGTCATCATTTTATTGCAATTAATCTGATCCATCGGATGTGAAGCAACTAACTGTGCTGACATATTTCTGACTGCTAGGCGGCGTCTCAGGTGCCCCAGCCGGTAGTGGTGGTTCTGTGTTGGGCATAGTAGTCACGTTTCATGTCAAAGCGGTGTTCTAAAACCCATAGGATCGTGCTCGTGCTCGTCCCCAATGCTTAGTGTGTTCGCTTGTTCGACAATTTATTCTCTGATGCTTCGGGGATCTCTGATTGAAGACGGTGCACAAATTTGTTGTTTTTGACTATTCGGATTTACTCCCTAAAAACAATTGGTAAATAAAAAAGTCAAACTTTAATTAAATGTCAAAATTTGGCATCACATAGAATATATACTACATTTGGCACCCACAAAAAAAAAAAAAAAAAAAGAATTAAACTAGAGAAGAATTTTTGTGCTCTATGCTAAATAATAATAATAGCTCAATGATTTAGCATGTATAGATTGAAGCACAACCTAATAAATCTGTGCATTATTATAGTATTTTTAATAATATAATATGTTAAATTTAATATTGGCACACCTTTTGTATTAAAAATGGTTTCAGCAACATGCCTTCTTTACTTCATACAAAACCTCGTTAGGATTGCTGACTAAATTAGAAATGGAATAATGAAACTCAATATTATTCTTTAAAAAAAAAAAAAAAAAAAAAAGACTCAATATGTGTATGCTTTCCATTTAAGAAAAAAAATGTTACGGTTTTGTCTCCTATTAAGTTTTTGCATTGAACCATCAATTCTATGCCTTAAAACCCAACAACGGATAAAAAGTGAAAACATCAACCCCACTCACATATTATCATCAATGCTAACACAAATATCCGAATTGATTAATAATCGGACCTTCAAAGAACAAGACCCACAGGGAAGAACAACTGATGCCGGTAAAGCATCCCCTCTCAGTAAAGATATCTTGCTCCCATCCCTCAACAAAGGGTATCCCATTTTTCCCAACTCCAAAGAATCAACAGAAAAATAATCACCACATCGGCATTGGTAGAACAGTTCAATCATATCTCCTCCATCTTCAACCATCATATCTTCTAAGCTGATATCTTCTGCAGTTACTACATCCTGTCTTGAAGATCGTAGCTCACTATCATAGAGTGCTCGTGACCTTGGATTGCTAAGTATTTCCCAAGCCTTCTGTACCTTAAAAAATCTTTCCTCTGATCCATTGTGAGACGGAGAAGTCTCGGATGCATTTGCCAACTTATCAGGGTGAGAGTTGAGTATGGCAAATCGGTAGCAAGTGCGGATTTCTTCATGAGTAGCATCTTCTTTCACAGATAGAATGTCATAGTGAGTTTCCTGAATGTAGCAGCTCTTACCACTCAACATGGTTGTTCGCATTTGTCAGATATGCTGGAAATGCAGTTCAAACATTTTTTTTTTTAAAAAAGTTCACTTCAACAAAGAAGAAACGCATGAATCAAACATTAATAAGAATGAACAAAAGTAATAAATTCTGCAATAAACTGGCATATTCAAATCCCAACATGGACAACTGTAGATAAATCCAATACAGCCTGAGGGTGAGTATTTTTTTCATCACTCTTCCTCAAAACCACAACAATTTAATCGGAACAGGACTTAAACTCATAGTGACTCCTCTCCACAAGGCTTTCTCCCCGTCAAGTTAATCATTACATATTTCATAACTACAAGATATTACTGTAATCAGGCCAATGAACTAAAAATAAACCCTTGAAACCTTACCACAATGTTGAACAAGAAAAAGTCCATTTCACATGCAACATGAAATGAAACATCAATGATTAGCTATAAATATAAATCCTTTCTTTTTGAATACCCAAGCTCTGGACTAATTGCAGACAACAAGATCATCCCCGTCACGAATGCGAGTAGCCAATAAGGAACCCGCGTTAACCCATCAAGAAGAATGGCCTACTACCTACATTTGAGCTAAAACAGCCTTTATTCTACAACATTGCCCTTACCCCAGCCTGATCTCAGAATAAGCCCAGGTAAGGCTTAAAAGGAGAGCACAAAAAGTCGATTTTAGAAAAAATTGGTTGGTTCTCGATGGTGGTAACAACAATACTAATGGATCAAAGGAAGGTATTTGTAGAGAACATATAGGAGATTCTCAGGCAGTTTTATAAATGGATAAAGCAATGCAAAGCAAATGGAGTACAACCTTAATTTTGGCAACAGACCAAGAGCCACTGAAGAGTGACACAAAAGGAAGACTTGAAATGTAAAACCCTTTAGGCAACCTTAATTTTTCACCAAATCTTGAGGAAGATATTATAACCCTTTGCTTGAAATTTGAAAACAATATATTCTAATAAATTTCTAGGTTTTGATGTTCTGCATTCAAACAGAGAAATATAATCACCTAAAATTGAGCCCAATAACCCATCTGGGAAAGGCTAGTAAGTATGTAACAAAGAGCTTAAATTCACATACTATGAAGCATAAACTGCAATTATTTTGAGTACCCAAAAAAGAAAGACAAACTTAGAGAAGGGAGGGGTTTAGGGCAGGAGCAATGCAGTAGATTTTGAACAGAAAATCAATTACAAATGTAACATAGAGTTGGGTAGCGGCATTTCACATGATAAGACAATATCTCAAAGAATTCAAATTTCCGGAAAAAAAAAAATGAAAGTACATAAAGAAGACAAACCTTGTGTGTTTCTTGGGTGGAGAAGAAGAAGAAGGAGAGTGGATCGAGTCGCTGGCACCGAGGCGAATGGTTATAAAAGGTTGAAACACGAGCAGAAAGTCCAAATCCCAAAGGTGAAGAAAGAACTAAGAAGGTGCCCGGTGACCGGAGAGGGAGAGATCCCTTCCCCGGTTTTGGGACCAAAACCTGGCGTGTTGTGGGAGAGAGAGGGCCAGAAAACGATAAGGGGCTACTTATGGGTTGGTTGCAAACTTGGGTTGCGGGAACCCGAACTTAATCATATGCTGAACTAATAATAAATAATGGTTTTAGGCATGTTTGGCCCCCTGTTACCCGGTAAAATAGTTAATTTATTTTTAGTAACTAGGTCTTAAATTTTATAAACTTTAGCAATTAAATCCTATTTATTTATTAATGTTAAAGTTTTCATAAAATTGAACATATTTAAAAGAAATAAATTAATATTTCACTAACAATTATTAGTTTGAAAGGGAAATAGAAATAAATTTTAAGAGAAATTTTAAAATTTTGAAATTTTTTATTTTTTTTATATTATGCTATTAATTGTAATTAATTTTTAGTTAGTTTCTTTCCGATTCTAATTAATACTTGTAAAATATTGATTTTGACCTTTAAAAATCTTATATGTGACTTGAATTGCTAAATTCTATCCACTAGTTTAACAATTACTTACAATTTGCTAATTTTTTTAAAATTTCGGGACTTAATTAGTGGAAAAATAACTAAGGATCATTTTTCCAATCTCGAGTAATATAAGGGCCAAAAACCCTAATAATAATAATAATAATAACAATGCACTGGAAACGTTTCATTTCTGCAAACATTAATACAATAAATATCAAATTTGGTCAAAACACAATTTTAATATTTTAAATTGTAGAAGAAAGAAGCATAAATAATAATTTCAAATGACACATTAAAAAATTGTAGAAGAAAGACACATCAAACTGAAATTCATAGTACTTACCTACAAATTGTTATTCCATTTAGTGATATTGTAACCTACAAATTTGTCATGATTTGGTAAACATATTACCTTTTTCTTATTCAAATTTGTACGTATAATTGAAGAAATTACATGTCATAGATTGTATTTTTTGCCAATAGTTATTGAAAAGTTTCTTCAACCGTCCTTTTTTTTCCTTTTATTTTCCTCTAACAACTGCTTTATATGCTTATGTCTCGTTATATAATAAATTTTAAGAAATTATAAATCCACTTTATGGTGTTAATATTTTCATTGATTATGGCCAAATTAACTTCCATTAGAAAGTAGGGCTGACTCTAATTTTTATATTTTATTGAAATGTCTATTATAAGTTTTTTGTTAATAAAATGGTTGGCATTAGATAAATTACGAAACCAAATAAACCACTATATCAAATAACTCTAACTAAGTTGTCAAATAAGCTATATTGCGTCAACACAACTATTTAAGTTAAACACAAATGTGTTTATCATGTAGTGGTTTAGAATAATCTATTTCTTAATCATATCGGACCATAATGTTCTTATGTCAAACAATGAGACAATAGAAAATGGGTGAGAAAAGGATTACTCTATTTTGTGTGAATATTTTTTGTTAAAAGAAGTTAAAAGCATGTCAATGTGTCGTGATATCATATTTTAGTAATTGTGTTATAATAATTTCCATAATTACGCATGTACAAAACAAATAAAACAAATTATAAAAATGCTAAATCCATTCTTTTCCACTTTCTAATATCACTTGAAAAAAAGAGGCTATTTAATTTCAAATTGAGATTGATCCTATACTTTGGAGCATAGTTAACAAAATACAGGATTATAATTAAACAGCTAATAATATGGACGGATTTGTCAAAAATATTTTTAGAACTTCGTAATAAAAATACATGTAAGCTAAAAAAATCATAAATTTATTTATAAGTGTATATTACTTCTAAGTCTAAAAAATACGTTTATAAATGTGCTATAAAAATGTAATTTTTTATAAAAAAAAATTATTTTTCGCCTACTTTAATATGATTGGTAAAAAAATATAAATATTATTTATTAATAATTGATTAAATTTTTATTTTAAATTTAATAATTTAAAATAAAATTAGTATTACATGATGAAGGATAACAAAAAAATCTGTTGGTGTAAAAAATAGAATTTGAATGAAAAAATTAATTTTAAGTAAAGAAAATAGAATTTGAATGAAAAAATTAATTTAAAGTAAAGAAAATAAAATTGGTGAAGAGCATTTTATACGACTGAAATAATACTTTTTCAAGTAAAACTATTTTTAAGAACGTTTGAAAAAAAAAATTTTATATATGAGTATTATATGTAAGATTGCTAAATTTGGAGTCTCAGCCACAAACACGGATCGTAAATTTTTCAATAACTTGGAAATTTAACAACAAATTGGTTCTATATATATTTTTTTTAAAAAAAAGTGTTAATGGCACATTTGGTCCCTTGACTATATGAGTTAGAACGACGTGGTCCCTATAGTTTTAATTATGATAATTAAGTCCCTTAACTTATTGATTGTGTGCAATTAAATCCTCTTAAAAGATCTCTGCTAAATTTATTCAAAAAAAAGTTTTGGTTAAATAGATGACGGAAAAGGCATGTGCCGTTTAAGAGAAAAAGATAGGAAAAGAAAAAAAATATATAAAATAAGAGCGCATTTGGCACAAAATTAAATTCAGAAACAATTTTTATATAGAAAATTAAAAGGATAAAACATAAAATCTATTTATGAATTTAAAGAATAAGATTCTAATCCTGTATTAAACACAGCTTATATTTTCTTGGAAAATAAGAAAAAACGTTCTAGGAGTTTAAAGTAGAGAAACAAGACTTCAATGAACAGAAATTGGCGTTCAAGGGGATGAAAGATCCGGTAAGCTTCGAGAGCTCAAAAGCCCATGATTGTGTGTTGCAAATATCACCGTCTACATGTCCATTTTTGTCATTTACTATTTCCCTAAATCCTACATCCCTTTTGATAAATAGGCATTTAATTAAGACTGTGACCTAGCTTTTCTTAGTGATGATTCAGATTATTGTCGTTGAATTAGTTTTTAGGTGATAAAAATTTATATAAATACATATCTATAATTGTTGGTGGAAGCTAAAAATCTCACAATGAAAATAGTATAAGGTCCTCCATTTGCATTTATTCGAAACTCTCGTGTTTGTTTATACTGGAAAACAAGCAAAACCATTTAGATTTTGATTAGAGAGCTAACTCTTCAATTTCCTCTTTATGCTAATTTGATTAGATTTGGGGTAAAGATGCAAAGTTAGTCGGGGCGAATCAATTACTGTCTATATTTGATAAGTTTATACGGGCTTCGTATTTGACCTAGGCTTAACCCACATTTTGGTCCAAATTCTTGTTAAAGAGTTATGTCTAAATGGATTGTGTCTACGCGGGCTAAATAATGTAGACCTAATTTTGTTATCGTTCAATATTTTAAAATAGAGGAAATTTGATTTTTTATGGTATTTTTTTAGAAAAATTGAAAAATCCCAGAATTTGAAATTGTTCTGAAAAATCCCAGATTTAATTATAAAAATATCACTTTTAAAAGTATTTAGAAAAGTACCACTTTTTTATTGATTCATGAGATACTTAAGGTAATTAGTCGAGTTATCTGAGGTAACTTGAACAGTTATTTCAAGTAACTGGATTAGTTACTCTAAGTAACCTAACTAGTTATCTCGAGTACCATTGAAAAATGCCAAATTTAAAGAAAAATTAAATTTTTCTAAATATTTTTTAAAAGTGTTATTTTTCTAATAATACTTTTAAAAAGTGATATTTTTCTAAATCAATCCAAGATTTTTCAAAAAAATAAATCCTTCCGAGATTTTTTAATTTTTGGTATCTTAGGCTTGAAATTTTGTAAATAGTCCTTTAAAATATTAAATATGTGCTTACGTGGGCTAAAATATAAGTCTAAAACTCATTCATATTTTTAAAAAATTTGAATAAATCGAAAAGAAACAAAAAGAAGTGAATAAACAATATTAAAAGCCTATAAATGAAAATATATGATTAATTTTTTTAAAATTTTAATTAAAAAATATATTTAAAATTATATACAAAATAACTAAATATGGACGGACAAAAATATGGACTAGGCTCACCTATGAGCTTATTGTTGATACACAAGCCGACTGATTGATATCGTATTTTTTCTAGGGCTGGCAATTCGTGTTATATTGTCGTGTTCGGGTCGACACGATTACGATACGACACGATAACACTCAATCCGAACATGACACGATTAATATACGTATAACACGATATGACACGTGTAATTCGTTTAATAAACGTGTCATGTGTCATATTATGACCCGTTTGACACAATTATTTAAAATTAACACGATTATTCTAATTTAACACAATTATGCACTACTTAATTTAATTTTACTTCTATAAATATACTTAGAATTAAACAAAATCATGTTTAATATATTAAAATATTAATAAATGTGTTGTATTAGTGTCGTGTTGACACGACAAGAAAATGACACGTTTAATTAAACGGGTTACACGGGTCATTTTTGAGTTAAGCAGATTGACCTGAAATCCACTTGTTTATTATACGTGTTACACGTATCAATCCGAAATTAATATGAAAATTAAATAGGTCACTCAAACTCATTTATTTCGTATCGTATTGTCGTGTTGTGTAGAAAATTACTGGCCTAATTTTTTCTTGTATACGCGGACTCCGTCCTACCTACGAAGTCCGGTCATATGGACGTCTCTAATTTGGGGTTTGTTTATGGGATTTTTTTCTAATGGCAAGAAGATATTTTTCCCTTTTATTTTTTAAAATTATTTTCTTCCTTTTTTCTTTTTCTCTTTCTTAGCAGTCTTCTTTCTATCGGAGAGTTATTTCCAGAATGGACTCGATTGCACTCAATCGACAAGTAAAAATTAAAACTATAGGACCAAATCATTCCAGCTCACATAGTCAAGGGGCCAAACGTAAACAATAATTTGGTTTTCCGATTTGGACTCGTGTCAACTGAATAGGGTTTTGAAAACTCAATTCGTGTCGCTGCCATTTCCTTAAAGCCCTCGCGCATTTCCCGCTCAGTTACCAATCTTTGCCACAGTTCCAACAATGTCCGTACGGCGATCCCCAGCATCTTCATCTTAAGTCCTACTCCATTCTATTATTATTTATAAAAAGAATTAAATTTTAAGGCTCTTGATTTACTTGAGAATTTGTAGCAATGGAGATCAATGAAGGCGATGACGATGAGTTCGGATTCTCAAGAAACTACTTTCTGGCAAAGGAGTTGGGGGGTTCGGCTAAGAAATCGACTCGTAAGCTCTCGGATATCGATCTTGTTGACGAACAGGTCAGTGCCCTCCACCTTTCCATTACTTCGCCATGAATTTTGTTTTTTTTTTCTCTGAAAATATTTTAAAATTTGGAAATTATATATGCAGGAGCTGAGAATTGCGGCGGCTAACATTGAGCCCAAACATGAGAAAGAGATCGACGAACTGATGAGCAGTTATAAGACTCTGTACCCCAGATGGGTTTTCGAGCTTAGGTATCTCACTTTTCTCTAACTGCTACTATTACTAGTAGTATAAGCTGTTGACATGGGGGCCTCAAAAGTGACTTCTATCCTGGGTTTGATTTGTTTATTCATCTTTCACCGTTTGCAGTGTTATATATATATATATATATATATATATATGTGTGTGTGTGTGTGTGTGTGTGCATTAATGTATATACATTTCGTGTATTACCCTGTAAGATATTGTTGGTGATTTCCTCAGCGCACCAGGTGGTTGTCTTATTATAGTTTATCAAAGCTTGTAGGGCTGTTTTGAGTTGTGGGCTAGTGCTTGTTTGGAGATTTTTTGCCGCAATTCATTGTCAATTTGCTTCAATTTGATGTGCAAAATCAGTTATGACGCAAGCACCCCAGCGTGGTGGAGTTTTAGTTACTTAGTTTACAGGGTTTTGCTTACAACGAGCTGGTTTGAATAGTTTGTATCCCTTTATTATATTCTTATCATTCTATTTTAATGTTAATCTAGGTGTGGATTTGGCCTACTTATGTATGGCTTTGGATCTAAGAAAGCCTTGATTGAAGATTTCGCTTCAACGGCATTGACTGAATATTCTGTAATTGTAATCAACGGCTATCTTCAGTCAATAAATATAAAACAGGTTCCTATATATTTAAATATACTGCCAAAGCAATATATTATCATTTTACTCTCTGTTGTTTTCAAGTGTGAGGAGAGATAGGATTTGGAAGAAATGGGAATAAAGCTGCATGCCCATAACGATTACCAGTAGAGGCTTAGACAGCTCAGCTTTAAGAGGCAATAATGCTCTGGTAACATCAATCTCATGCTCTAAATGTAGGTCCTGATAGCCTTAGCTGAACTTGTATGGAATCAATTGAGGACCAAACGGAAGAATCCTTCAGGGAATTTGTCAACAGGTCAGCAGCCTTTTAATTCTAGATCCATGGATGATCTGCTTGCATTTTTGGATGAGCCGCAGGCAGAGGAGAATGATGGTTTTATATGCATCGTTGTTCACAACATTGATGGCCCTGGGTTAAGAGACTCTGAAACTCAACAGATTCTTGCACGCTTAGCTTCTTGTTCCCGTATCCGTATTGTTGCCTCTATTGACCATGTCAATGCAACGCTTTGTAAGTCTAACCTCAGAAATTTTATATTGTAGAGTAGTTGAACTAGCTGGAGATAATCTCACTTCCCTGCTTGTTACTTTTGAGTTTGTTTCAATATAGAGCTATCACTATGGTTAGATGTCGACATATGCTATACATATCTGAATGAATAGGAAATGTCTGATTGCTAGGTCATGTTAACTTTTCAGGATGCATTTTGTTTTTTGCGAGTGAAATTTATTCTTGTTAAATAATGTTGGGTGCCATGAATTAAGTACCTCCATGTTTCTAATTGCACTTCAGTTTTAAAAAAAAACGTTTTCAACTACACAGTAATGATAGTATCACTTCTTTTCTTTTTTTTGGAATGAAAGCATCCTCAATGAGGAATATCAGTAAAAGACAGTGATAGTATCGCTTGAACATTATAATAAATTACCTGCCTTGATTGAATGAGGGTCATGCAGCATTGTGAAATAGCCTCCCTCGGTTTGATATCTGATAGTACTATCTTCTGTTGTTAGTGTGGGACAAGAAGATGGTTCACACACAGTTCAACTGGTGCTGGTATCATGTTCCTACTTTTGCAGCATACAAGGTTGAAGGAATGTTCTTTCCTTTGATTCTCGCTAATGGAAACACGGGCCAAGGTGCCAAAACTGCTGCACTAGTTTTGCTAAGTTTGACACCCAATGCCCAGAGTGTTTTCAGAGTTCTTGCAGAATACCAACTGTCTCATCCCGACGAAGAAGGTAATTATCCATACATATTCTGGATCATTGGTTCTTACCGTTCACCTGATGTCGTGGAGTTTAATTTTTATCCACTAGAACTTACATATTCATTACATATTTACTTCAGGGATGCCAGTCGAGAATTTGTACACTACCTGTCGGGAACGCTTCCTGGCAAGTAGCCAGGTTACACTCAACTCCCATTTGATAGAATTCAAAGATCATGAGCTGGTGAAGACCAGAAGGCACTCAGATGGTCAAGACTGCTTGTACATTCCTCTCACAGCTGAAGCACTTGAAAAACTTCTACTGGAGATAAGTTAGTGGTGTTTCACATTTCAAAAGTTAGTTGTGTTTCAGGCGCTGCGTATTTTCTCTTATACCGCTCAAATCTTGGAAGCATATTACTTTTGAGTCAAGTGGAAATATCAATTTTGATTTTTCATTCTTTAAGTATCTGATTCCATTTCTCAACCAACCGGTTTGTTGAGAAGCTTCTTTATAGGGTGGAGTCTTTTTAATAGAAACAATGGATTAAGCCATCGAGGCTTCCCCAGTTTAGAACTAGATTGTTTGGAACGGTTGGCTTTCTGTGGACAAGCCCATAAAAATGTCGACTTGAGTAATTTGGCTTAGTGGGCTATCCCAGTTTGTAGTCCACGTCGGCTTATTGCTGGACAAGATGTAATGTATTAATGTAAGGTAGGTCAACGGTCAAGTCGGGGAAAACTGGTTTCCTATTTGCCTTCTTGGCAAACAAATTCATGTTGGTATTATTAAGTAAAGCTCCAGTCTAAAACAGTACATCATAGTAATGTGTTTTCCCATTCCATATGTGGTGTGTTTTAAGCCTTTACGCAATTGTACCTGTTACGAAATAAATTATGACCTTGCCGTGTCAGCAAACTGTTTGTATGTCTTATATTAATTAAGGCCAGACGTAGTCCTCAAGTGATCGGTCTTGACTACTATTTGTCAACACACACGTGTTACGTTTTAATCAATACAGTATTAAATAAATTTACAAAGATAATTTATATTGATTAAAATATGGATAAAACCGGTCTTACGAAAAAAAAAAAATGACTTATATTAATTAAAACGTGAACAAAATCGGTCCGACTACTTCCATCTCCGTTAATTATTGAAGGATATTAAAAGACATTTGTGGTGTGAACACACGAAGCTCTAATAATAACTTCAGTCTAACAAACTTTCGATATATTACCAAAAATAAACTAGAAAAGTAAATCAACCTCTCAAATTTCAGATAGAAAAATTCTGTCTTTCGGACTTTTATTTTTATTTTTATTTTTTTAAAAAAATTATTTTGTTTTGCGGATAAAGGAAGAACATGGTGTGGAGCCTGCTCTTAAATCGCTCCTAAATCATGTACCACGTGGACGGTTAAGTGGTGGAACAGGTGGCAGGGGGCACACCGTCCGATATGTGTCCAGAAGAACTATCTAAAATCCACACGAGTCGCACGTGATGCCGTATGGGCCCATGGGCTGTCGGAGGGCAGGGCCGAATCCATCCCAGACCCTGGACGGGTTCGGTCCAGTTTGATTTTTTCCTCGACAGTTGGGGGGTTAGGAGCCTCGAGAGTCTTCCAACAGAAGATCATTAGAGGCAGCGCACTGGACTAGACTCAGACAGGGTATTTAATGCAATCCTGGGTAGGTGTGCGCATTGGGCAAACCGTCTTGACAGGACGGCAGTTTGTCAAAGTTTCGCCCTCGCCAGGCTCGAGCCATAGGGAACGGCGGACAGCAGGTCACGACGATGCCAGGGAAATTACGGTAACCACCGCCCATGATCTCTGGAGTGAGTCATGCGTTCCCCTGGGATAGAGATATAGATATAGACAGAGAGATATATAAAATTCATAAGCAAAAGAAAAACTTAATCTTTGTTACTTAATCTCAGGAGTAAATATCTGACTTAAGCATCGGAAAGTCTTTGCAGGTGGCCACCCCCGCCTCTCCGATTCGACTTGAAGTCAAAAATAATCTGGGATAGTAAGGATATGTGAACAATTGGTCGGTACAGTATCAGTAGTTCAGAGACACGTGCACAGCTGGTAAAAACTACACCAATAGTTTGGCGCCGTCTGTGGGAAGTTAGGATGCGAGAGAAAGAGCAAGAGTCTCACGACAGCGCTCTCCCCGAACAAAAAGCCATACGACATTGGATGGCACCCTCAAGAATGATGACAAGAAGCATACATCCCGATGCCGAAGGAAACTCCCGGGAAGCGCGACCTAGTCTGGAACAAAAGCTGGACCAAATGCTTGTCGCCTTGACAGAAGCAAACAGGAAGACAGAGATGGCCCATGAGGCCGTCTTGGGTTTAAAAGATGAAGTCACAGAAGTTCGCATATATAATGCCCGCCTTAAAGGGCTGTTGGCAAGCGATGCCAGGAGCGGGCGAAGGGAGGACTTCGACGAGGAGGTCTAGCAAGAGCCTAGGGATCAGCAATCGCCAAGGGAAGTCCCCGCCCTATCCAGATCGCGGATGCAAGGGGAACGACAAAGTCAAACAAGGCCCTTCCAGGCGGGAACGACAGTAGACAGACGACACCAGAAGAGCCTAGAAGGTGCGCTCCCAGACTGGAAATAAGAGATGATGGCGGAGCCGAGTAAGAGGCCCGAGGCCCATCACAGCCAAACCCCCGATGATCTAGCTAAAAAGACCGTCCGTGGGATCAACCGAACGGCCTTCGCCGATTGGATCCAGCTGGAGCCCAAGCTAAGGGACTTCACGACCCTGACTTTCAGACTGTTCGAGGGAAAGACCGACCCCCTTGACCACATATACCATTTCTAGCAGAAGATGGCCCTAGAAATCAGGGACGAAGCCGTAACCTGCAAAGTCTTCTCCACCACCCTGGTGGGATCATCCCTGTTCTGGTTCAGACAGCTCCTAGAGAAGTCTATAAACGAGTTTGAAGATTTTTGTAAACTTTTCTTAAAACAATACGCGGGCGTCTGGAGGCAGCAGAAAACCATGCAAGACCTAGACCGGTTAGAACAGTCCGCGAATGAGTCTCCAAGGGAATATTTGTTATGTTTTCTGGAGATAATGTCTTTAGTACACAACGCTGACTCGACCCAAATCGTGAGCTCGTTCATCAGGGGCTTGTAACCAGGATCGATGTTGTTGGACCATCTGCTCTTGAATTTGCCATATGATATGAACGACGTTCTGACAAAATCGGAAGGGGTATTTAGGGTGCTAAAGAGCCACCAGAAAGCACTCAAAGCCTCCGCGGCAATAACAATTACACCGGCGCAAATCCTGTCCATGCAAGGAGTGAAGAGGCCTACGCCAGCCCAGGAGCTAACTCCGAAGCAGGAGCCCCAGCCCAAGCCGGTCAAGAAAGCAGCAAGAGAAGGAAAATGTTTAAGGATCCTCTGCCGAAGTACGAGCTCAACACGCCGATTAATGTGATCTACTTCTAGAACAGAGACAATGGCATTTTTAAAGATCCCCCCAAGTCCAGATTTCCTAACCATATGAAGAATAGGAGCAGATACTTCCAAATCTACAAAGATCACAGGCATGACACCATCCACTGCCGTAGTCTTTACGTGTAGTTTATGATGGCGATCCAAGTCGATAAGTTGAAATAGTATGTGAAGGCGGGCAGAAGCCAATCCAAAGGGGATGCCACCAGGCTGGAAAAGGGGAAGCAGACCCAGGCTTCTGGGTTGGGGGAGAAGGCCCTGAGGATAGTCCCGATGATCAAGGCAGACCAGAGCCGACCTAGAGTTAGGAGGAGAAGGAAAAACACCAGAAAAGAACCGAAGAGAGGGTGAAGTGCTTGAGGAGCCTGGGCCATTCCGTGAATCACCTGATAATGGGAGAGAGCTACGCCTCAGCCGCCTCTATCGCCTTCACCCAGCAGGATTTGGCCACGATGCGCCTACCTTATGACGACCCTATGGTGATCAAGCTGCAGATCGACTCCGCGATGGTGGCAAGGGTCCTGGTCGACGATGGAAGTAGCGTCGACGTCCTGTTCCTCAGCACATTTGAGAACATGGGCCTGAATCGGTGCACGCTCAGGCCGACCTGTCAGCCATTGTTCACCTTCAACAACAATAAGGTCAGCCCTTTGGGCGTCATGACTCTGAAGGTCTGTGCCGCAGAGAGGTGCCTGGACGTAGATTTTGTCGTCATCAATTGCCAGTCCTCATTCAATGCTATCATAGGGAGAGGGTGGTTCCACGCCATGCATGGGGTCGCCTCCACCCTCCACCAGGTCCTAAGATGCCAATCGAGGGATGATACTTACATGATAGACATTAAAGGAGATCAGACCTCCGCGAAGAAATATTTTTCGACCGCCTTGAAGGGAACTGATATGAGCACGAACGTCTCGATAGGGGACAGATAGCAATCAAAAGACCGCTTGCCAGCATACATGAAGCGGATCAAAGAGGAGTCTGACGGGCCAGAAACCACGATTGAAGAATTAGTAGCGGTCCCTTTGAAAGAAGTAGAACTGGAGAAAGTAATTTTGATCAGAGCCCTACTGCTTGAAGAAGAAAAAAGCGAGCTGTTGGAATTCCTTAGGCGGAACAAAGACGTCTTCGCGTGGTCCCACGATGACATGCCCGGAATAGACCCCACGCACGCCTGCTACCGACTAAACATAGACCCCAATTTTTTTCCGGTCAGACAGAAGCCCCGAAGGTTCGCGCTGGAGAAAAACAAGGCGATCAACAAGGATGTCGAGATACTACTCGAAACGGCCTAATCATGGAGTGCCTATACCCATGCTAGGTCTCCAACCCGGTGGTGGTAAAGAAAAAAACCGGGATGATCGGACCTATATAGATTTCACCAATCTGAACAAGGCCTGCTCGAAAGACAGCTTTCTCCTGCCGAAGATCGATCAAATGGTCGATGCGACAGCGGGATTCGACAGGACGAGCTTCCTAGATGCCTACTCTGGATATAACCAGATTCCTCTATACGAGGGAGACCAGATCCATACGGTATTCATTACGAAACGAGGTATGTACTGTTATAAACGCATGCCTTTTGGCTTGAAGAACGCAGGAGTGACCTACCAGAGGCTCATGAACAAAATATTCGCCGAGCTACTAGGGAAGATGATGAAAGTTTAAATCGACGACATGGTCGTAAAGAGCAAAGAAGCTTCGGACCATCTGGGACATCTAGACGAGTGTTTCTAGATTTTGGGGCACTATCAAATGCATCTGAACCCCAATAAATGCGTGTTCGGGGTGTCCTCCGGCCAGTTCTTGGGGCATATCATAAGCAGAAGGGGCATTGAGGCCAATCCGACCCAATTATTCTCAATCGCAGATGTACTAAGACTCTCGACCATTAGGGAGGTCTAGCGCCTAATCGAGAAGATAGCCGCACTCAGCCAGTTTGTCTCCAAAATATCTGACCGATGCAAGCCTTTCTTCCAATGCATAAAGAAAAGCCTCACAGTCGTCTGGAGAGAGGAGCATGACAAAGCACTAACAGAGTTCAAACTGTATTTGAGTCACCCGCCTATCCTGGCTTCCCTAGCAGAGGAGCAGTGCCTATATGCTTATTTGGCAGTGTACGACGTAGCAATCAGTGCCGTACTGTTTGTCGAGAAGGACAGCAAGTGGAAGCCAGTGTTCTATGCAAGCCATATACTCTTGGACACTGAGACGTGATACAGTATGACGGAGAAACTGGTTCTCACTCTGGTCAATGCTAAGAAGAGACTAAGGCAGTACTTCGAGGCACACTCGATTATAATGTATAAGGACTTCCCCATCCAGAAAATCTTGGCCAAACCGGACCTATCGGGATGACTGACCAAATGGGCCATCGAGTTAGGGATATACAACATCGAGTATCGACCTCGAGTGGCGAAGAAATGGTAAGTCATGACAGACTTCCTAGTGGAAATCCAGTCCTTTGGCGAGCCACGCGACCTGACATAGACACCTCTGGCTCACATCCTTTCAACCTGGACCCTCTACACCGACGGATCCATAAACACCTTAGGGTCAAGTATCGGAATAGTCCTGCAGACCCCAGCAGGACTCAGGGTAGAGAAAGCCTTGAGACTTGGTTTCCAGGCAACGAACAATGAGGCAGAGTACGAGGTGCTGCTGCAAGGCCTTGAGCTGGCTCTACACTTCGGAGTAGAGAATATCGTAGTAAGGAATGACTCGCAATTGATCGTGGGTCAGGTCAGGGGAGATTTCGAAGTAAAAGAGCCAAGATTACCCAGGTGCTTCTCCAGGGTAATGGGGGCGAAAGCCCGCTTTAGCAACTTCGATATCAAACAGATACCCAGGGAGATGAACCAAAAAGCCGACGAGCTGGCTAGAAGCGCGTCGATCGGGGGGACGACCAAACACACAGAGATTCTGCTAGAAGGCGAATACACGAGAGATCCTTTGGAGACCCCCGCATGCCACGTGTTCGCGACCGACTCTGAAGACGAACACTGGATGAGACCCATCACCCAATACCTAGCGTCAGAAAACCTGCCCACAAACCCCCAAAAAGCAAGGTCGATCAGACTGAAGGCTGCCCAATACTCGATGGTGGAGGGCCGACTGTACAGAAGATCAATGATGGACCGATGCTGAGGTGCATAGGCCCCATAGAGGTGCAAAAACTGATGGAGGAAATCCACAAGAGAGTGTGTGGCAACCACTCTGGCGGGCGTAGCCTCACCCACAGGGCCTTAACGGCTGGATACTTCTGGCCCTACATGATGACGGAGGTGCCCCAGTTTGTCAAGAAATGTGATAAGTGCCAGAGGTTCACCCCCCTGAAATGCCAACCCGCGGAAGAGTTTCATTCAAACATAACTCCTTGGCCCTTCGCTAAGTGGGGTCTGGATGTCATCAGAGAGTTCCCCAGGAACTCCAGGGGAAGAAGATATGTCTTATTGGCCATTGACTATTTCACCAAGTGGGTAGAAACTGAAGCCTATGCAACCGTCAATAAGGCAGACACGATTAACTTCATTTGGAAAAACATAATTTGCCGATACGGAATCCTGAAAGAGATACATGCCGACTGTGGCACGTAGTTCGAAAATACCAAGCTTAAGGAGTTGTGTGATTTGTATGATATAAAGCTCAGCTTCTTATCTGTAAACTACTCTCAAGAGAATGGCCAAGCGGAGGCAACAAATAAGGCTATATACAATAATATTAAAAAGAACTTGCAGGAGGCTAAAGAAAGGTGGTTAGAAGAGCTACCGGCCGTCGTGTGAGCCTACCGAACCATGGAGCAGAGATCAATAGGAAGAACACCGTTCGCTATAGTCTACGGGTCAGAGGCTGTGATCCCGACTGAAATTAGCCTTCCGATCCTTCGCTCTGAAGTGGTAAGAGAAGCCCCATTGAACGAGCAGTAGCTAAGCCGTAACACAGACTTCCTTGAAGAAACAAGAGACATGGCTCTGATCCATCTAGCCTCATACCACCAACAAGCTAGGTCTTATTATGCAAAGAAAGTTAACGCTCGTCAGTTTAACGTGGGAGATTGGGTCTTGAAGGTCAGAATAGAAAATTGTGGCTGCAATTCTTCTGTTAATTAGAATTGCTTCCTTTGTTATGGAAAGGGGCAATTTAGAATAGTTTTCCTTTTGTTAAACAGTTCACTTGATATTGAACTTGACTGATACCCAAAATGTGCGCAGGTTCATCCCGGAGAAGGCAACGACACTTGCTATTGACATTCTAAATGAGCTTGTTGCGGTCAGTATACTTATAGTTGTGCAACTAGTAAACAGTGAAGGATACTTTATTTCAGATTTAATTAACACCATATTTAAATAAAATAGCAAAGTTGTAAAATCTGCCTGACCAGGATAGGATAACATAAGAACATGAACTGTAAAGAGTATGCTAGCATTTGATTTATAACATGGGCTTTATATTTTGCATACAGGAACTAAAAATCAAGCCATGCCCAGTTGTATTCGCTTATTTTTCTGGCGGTCCTAAAGCATGTATGTTCAAAGTTCTTCAGGTAAACTCCAAGCATTGACGTTCCATATCCTATGCATCGTTGGATTGTTAAAGGATTTTTGTTTTTTTGAGTTGCATAGCGTCCAATAATTCCTGTTAATAACTGCATTTCTTCCCTGGCAGATAATTGAGGGAAATTGTGAAACGCAATTGGATCTGATATGTATTTTCTTTTGCAGTGCAATTAATAACTTGTGTAGTCATAACTATATATGTTACATCTCCTAGTTAAGCATAATAACATACATGGTCCAGTTCCGTGTTTACTTTCCAGGAAGTGTAGGAAATTAAATGTAAATCGAGAACCATACGGATGAATTAATTGGCATTCTGTATTTGTGGCTGCATATATGATTCAAGCCCAGTGGATTTTACCAGTGATTTGGGAACCATATTATCCTTCACCCAACTGTCATGTAATTGTCCCAACCACCAAGATTGGTCTCTTGGTTAGCTCATGGTATTGCTACTAGCCTTGATGCGCTTTTCCTCAAGTAGATTTGAACAGCAGCGTGCTGATAACAGGCAGACTCTGTACTCTTCTATTGTAAGTGCCCAAAGAATATTCACTACTCTGTAATGGCTATACTTTGATGTTCTTTTCCATCATCCACTACGATTCTTATGCAGAATATGAAGGCCCCATATCTCATTTTATGCTCGGAAAATGATGATCTTGTTCCCTACCAAACTATCTGCAATTTTGCTCGACGACTACAAGAACTCGGGGGTGACGTTAAACTGGTAAAGTGAAATGGCTCACCTCGCGTAGGTCTGTTTCTTAAATTTCCCCCCCTGTAATCGGGGCATGACTGTAGGTACTGTTTCTGTAATCGGGGTATGACTGCAGGTACTGTTTCTCTTTTGGTTTTTTGGTTATCATAAGTCGTCATAAGATCAAAATGTATTCTTTTCCTAATTTATCTCGTTATGGCTCACTTCACGTAGGTCTGTTTCTTAACTGTTCCCCTTTATAATCTGGATATGACTGTAGTTGCTGTTTCTCTTTTGGGTTTTTGTTTTTAATAAGTGGTCATAAGATCAAACTGTATTCTTCCTAATTTATCTCTTTATCTTCTGAACTCTACTTATTTTGTCACAGGGGCATTACAGAATCGACTACGAGGCTGCAGTGACTGAGCTCCTTGGCAAAGCAACAGCAATCTATTCTAAAAGAATAAGGCGACTCGAAGGTTTTAAGATTGGGCAATGTAGAGGCGACACATGATGAGACAACGGAGCCGATCCACACGCTAAGAAAAGCTGCAGCAAGCTCAAATAGCTTCCAGGGAATTGCACTGGTGCCGGGTGATGATTTCTTCTTGCCAACTCAATGGAGTTCTATGACGGCAGACATGTTGGGTCCATGCAAGACGAACGTAAACAAGAAGGCCTAATTCACCTCCCTAACCTACCCACAAGCATTAATGCTCACGGTGTTCTTGGCCAAATCCTTTTTGATGTCTCTGGGTCCTTGAATCGACGCTCCTTTACTTCTGCATGGAGGCATAATCCGTTTAACCCGATCAAATGCATACGACATTCCAGATTGTAAACTATGCACGACTGACGACAGCTTCATATATGCCTCTCCGTGGAGGCTAATAAAATTACCTGCAAACAGAAGTCACCACAAAAAATGTGGGAAAAAAGGGTACTGCCGAGTCTCTTAGTTGTGAACCATTTTCCCTTGAACAAAGGATATATGGGATGACTTCGATCTCTGACATAAAATTAAAATGCAGAGGAACTGAATTGAGTTCGAGTTTTGCTAAACAATGGTTGTAATGAGAATAAGGAGATGCTGTAAATCTAAATTACTTCTTGTTGTGCGGTCTAAAATCTTATGCCAGGTCGCATGTGTAAAAATATGTGTGACCTCCACCGCATATGTTATGTGCGACCTCCACCGCATAGGGGTTGCGTGCGACCTCTTCCGAATAGGTTATGTGCGACCCGAAAGAAAAAGAAACTAGTCTTTACTTCGTCAAATGGGTAACCTACAAGGAAAGGGAAATATCAAAAGTCTCTTTCAAGTTCGACCAGTTACCCGATTTAAGTAATTACCCAATTATGTTGTTACTCAAATTGTATTACCCGATTGTATAGTTACCCATTTTCACAATTAGGAACATTGAGTTACCCTCATCTATATAAATGAAGCTTAAGGTTTCGGGGATAGAGGAAGATTTTTCCAAAGCTAAAGAAGCAAAAAAGAATTCTCAAGAGTATTTTCTTCTTTTCAGACAACACATTGTATCTTGTAATTCTCCAGAATATAGTGAAAAACAGTGGACGTAAGCTCATCTTTTTCGGGGCTAAACCGCTATAAAATCTTTGCCTCTTTATTTGCTTTGATTAATAACCTTATTCACACAAGCCACATCTCATAATTTTTTCTAAAATTTATTATTGACAAAACCTCCAGCAACAATTGGCGCTAGAAGAAGAGCTATTCCGGCAAAACAGTGTCAAATTTCACTTTTTTAATAATGGCAAACACTAGAAACACTATCAAAGTCACCGGAATTAGCCAAAACTAACCCCAAAGCATCGCTGCTATACAGGTAGACCCTGCTCAGGATCAGCCTACTATGACCGCAATAGAGAACCTTTCCCAAAGATAAGATCGCATGGAGGAGACACTGGTGAACCTTCAGCAAGTCACTAACCAGATCAATGACACCCTACGACGACTTGCTGAAGGGCAGATGGTAACCCTACCACAGCACGAACGTCCCAAAGAACGTCCTGCTCAATTACCTGAGAAAGGAATACAGATCCTAGAGACAAGAAGATACGGCCAGCCAAGAACCCAACAAGAGCATCATGAAGATTGCATCTCCAAAGGAAAAGGCAAAGTCACAAACTTGCCTCTAGAATCTGGTATGGAGAGTTCAAGTACTAACCATGATCGTGGACAACCTTCTCGCAAATACACTGATAGTCAAGATCGCTTGAGGAGCGAACGAAGACGACCATCGAGAAGCATCTTCGAAAGAATTAGCAGAGAGTCGAGACAAGATCCTGCAGACTTAAGACAGTATTTGGAGCGACGACGTAGCAATGATCGATCCGTATCGCATCATAATGATTAAAGT
Source organism: Parasponia andersonii (assembly GCA_002914805.1). Taxonomy (NCBI): domain Eukaryota; kingdom Viridiplantae; phylum Streptophyta; class Magnoliopsida; order Rosales; family Cannabaceae; genus Trema; species Trema andersonii. The sequence continues at coordinate 71,150 of JXTB01000461.1, forward strand.
CGATCTCGTCGCACTATTTCGCTGGATTCCTCTCACAGATCGTAGAAGACTCTACCTGACCAGTCTGCCATGCATTAGGATATCGATCAAAGGTCACCCTTGCCGCCAACGAGAGATAATGCTTTCCCTCTGAACGTCGATGTTCACAATTTAAGGATCGCATTAGACGCACTTGCTGGTTGGGACGATGAGCTTGCTGATGGGTATCGTCAATCGCCATTCAGCGAGGAAGTTCGAGCTGCAGCCCTACCTACTGGATTCAGACTTCCCACCATTAACACTTTTGATGG
>JXTB01000461.1:78736-107205 GCA_002914805.1 Parasponia andersonii
AAACTAGTCTTTACTTCGTCAAACGGGTAACCTACAAGGAAAGGGAAATATCAAAAGTCTCTTTCAAGTTCGACCAGTTACCCGATTTAAGTGATTACCCAATTATGTTGTTACTCAAATTGTATTACCCGATTGTATAGTTACCATTTTCACAATTAGGAACATTGAGTTACCCTCATCTATATAAAGAGAGCTCAAGGTTTCGGGGATGGGAGAAGATTTTTCCAAAGCTAGAGAAGCAAAAAAGAATTCTCAAGAGTATTTTCTTCTTTTCAGACAACACATTGTAATTTTGAGTTCTTGTAATTCTCCAGAATATAGTGAAAAACAGTGAACGTAAATTCATCTTTTTCGAGGCTGAACCACTATAAAATCTTTACCTCTTTATTTGCTTTGATTAATAACTCTATTCACACAAGCCACGTCTCATAATTTTTTCTAAAATTTATTATTGACAAAACCTCCATCGACGGTCCTCAAAACTTCAAGTCTATAAATATCATGGCAATTTATGTTTTATGGAGAATATATCATTGTTTTGCCCAAAGTAATCAAAAAAATCATTACGCTTGAATGCTTATAAGTTTTGATATTTCGTAATCATTGAGAACAGTCTTCAATTTAATTCATACGTCAATTTTTCTTCAATTTTAAATTTCTTCCGTGGGAATTATTTATTTATTTGTATTTCTGTTCTTCTACCGTTCACGATTTGATCTCTCGAGGTCAACGATAGATCACTTGAGAACTATGAGTTAATTTTTTTTTTTTTTTCAAAAAAAATAGGCTTAACGGATGTATTCATTTTATTATAAATTAGAGATATTATTCGATGCTCGTTCTAATATTTAAAAAAAAAAAAAAAAAACTTAATACTACCTTATTTCCATTCACTCTGTTAAAAATAATAAATTTTTATACTCTCGACGAAACTCGTAACTCGAAGGACCGAAATTTTAGACGAGGAGTCACTCTTCCCACCTCATAAAAAACGATCGGATAAATTAAATACTCTGACATCATAAAAAAATGGCGTCGAAAGCTTATTATAAAAGTAATAACATGTAGAGATAGCGTGTGTGAGAGAGAGTATGAAGACAGCGGTGACGGGCGCGTCAGGTTACTTAGGGGGTCGATTGTGCCACGAGCTTCTGCGTGAGGGACACACCGTCCGGGCCTTGGTACGGCCAACCAGCGACCTATCTTTCCTGCCTCCGCGCACGGCGGCCGGAGCCGACGGCGCTGCCTTTGAGATCGTTTACGGTGATGTGACCGATTACTCCTCGCTCCTACCCGCCTTCTCTGGCTGCCACGTCATCTTCCACGCCGCCGCCATGGTCGAGCCCTGGCTTCCCGACCCTTCCAAGTTGTTCTCCGTAAGCACATTTTTCCTTCACTAATTCCGGAGAAAATTTCGTTTAACATCTGTTTGTTTGTTTGGCCAGAAAATCTGAAAATAATATGGCGAATATGATGGACGTGATTACTTATTAGGTCAATGTAGGAGGATTAGAGAACGTGTTGCGAGCGGTTAGGGAGACGAAGACGGTGGAGAAGGTGGTGTATACGTCGTCGTTTTTCGCTCTGGGACCAACCGATGGTCATGTCGCCGACGAGACTCAAGTACTTATATAGTAGAGCTCTGGTTTTTGTGTTATTCTTTAGTTGAAATTGGGGAAAAAAAATTGATGATTTCTTTGCTTGTTGTGATGGTGGTGATGATGATGATGATTTTTATTGATGACAGATCCATCATGAGAAATTCTTCTGCACAGAGTATGAGAAATCAAAAGTTGTTGCTGATAAGATCGCTTTAAGAGCCGCCGCCTCAGAGGGGTTTCCAATCGTAGCGGTTTATCCCGGAGTTATCTACGGTCCCGGAAAGGTCACGGCCGGGAATATAGTTGCTCGCCTGGTACGGTTGTAGCTTCTGACTTTGTAATTTGAGTATGTGAATTTGGATTCTAGATGATTTGCTTTGGAAAAATGGGGAATCTTATTGGAGTTGAGATTTATTGATTTAGTACTTGTTTGGGATTTATTAGCATGATTCATGCTATTCGTAGAAAGATGGGATTGATCTTTTGGGGATGAAAATTTGTGTGGTTTTGGTTTAAGATCATGGAATTCCCAATACTAAAAACTAAGCAAGAGTGTAATTTTGAGGCTGGTGAATTGGCGTCGCCTTATTTGATGATGCTCTTGATGAGTATTGAGATTCTTAAATCTTTGGATGGTATGTTCTTCTATATCTCTAACTGTTTAGGATGAGGGAGAAAGAGTTGTCATGATATAAAAAAGCTTTTTATATATACATTATATATTTGGATTGAGCATAATATTTCAACAATGGTTTTCTTCTATTGGATTAATGGAAGTTGTGTTTTCGCAGATAATCGAACGCTTTAATGGGCGGCTACCGGGTTATATAGGCAGTGGGTCTGATAAATATTCCTTTTGCCATATAAATGATGTAGTAGAGGGGCATATTGTTGCCATGAACAAAGGTCGACCTGGTGAGAGATATCTGCTAACAGGAGAAAATGCATCATTCAAGCATGTTTTTGATATAGCTGCTATCATCACTGATACATCAAGGCCTAAATTTAACATTCCCCTGTGGTTGATTGAGGCCTATGGATGGGTATCGGTTCTTTTCTCTCGGATTGTCGGAAATCTACCTCTAATCAGCCCCCCGGTACGCTTTAGATTTCCCAAGTCATAGTTTTCATTGACTTTAGTTCTATGAAGGAAGATCAAATATTGATCCAACCTTTACTTTTTTCTGGGAAATTAGACTCACTATTTTCACTTTGCCAATGCTTGAGCAGACGGTTCATGTTTTAAGGCATCAGTGGGCATATTCCTGTGAGAAGGCCAAACTAGAGCTTGATTATAACCCGAGAAGCTTGAAAGAAGGACTGGAAGAGGTTCTGCCGTGGTTGAAGAACTTAGGCTTGATCAAATACTAACAAATAAAAGATTTGTTGAGCTCCTTCTTTGCCGATTCCTCTATGTTTTGTTCTACTAGGACAGTTAATGAGAACTTGTGTATACCCAGGTTTTCTGTATACTAATGCTTTGCTGAAGCAGTTTGTAACATGTCCCGATTTTATGGGACTTTGCATAGAAAAGACGGAAGGCATGTTGAAGCTGCAATCGCTTAGTAGTCGAGAAATTTATACGCATTTTGTTTTCCTAGAAAACTTATGGAGTGGTTATGAAACAAGTTTTGATTTTGCAAAGCAATTGTTACTGGAAGTGCGACCGTACCTGATCAGTAATTTTTAACTCGGAAGGCCACTGGATTTTCAAATTCAGTGAACAGCATATCCGAATTTATTATTTGGAAATATCAAGGTACGTGATATATGGCATTATCGGAGGAAAAAAAGTGGAAAAGGGGTGGGGTATCAAGGATTATAGATAGGAGTGACAAAATATTCGTGGGGCCTAACTGCTTGAGTTGGAATTTCTAGAGGATTCAAATTGCATATCTTAGAATTGGATGCAGAAAATGATTCGTAAAAAATTTCTGTGTTAGATATTTGCGGTTATCGTCCAAATTAAACGCGTGACAACTAAAATTGCAGGAGTCCATATGATCGCACGTGATTATTATTTTGGTCTATAAATCTTACAAGAATGTTTTTTCTTTTCCCCTGCTATTTTGGGGAAAAAATATATATATACTATTAGAGTTAGAAAAAGAATATATTTGAAAATATCTGCTGGAAAAGGGTATGAAAAATTGAAAATAAGTGTCCTTGGCACTGCTAGCCAATGAGGTTCGTCCAGCTAGTTTACTCACTACTAACTAAGCGTCTCTGATGACTGATGAGTCCATTACTCGATTAAGTGGAAACCTAACGGTCGACTCTCTTTGTCAATTTAAATCCAATTTAAATTTGAGTCTGACCATTCCCTTCTTGTTCTTATTGCCATTTCTCAGCTCACAGCTTCAAATCTCTCAACACCAAATAAGGAGTATAAACCCCAAAAGAAAAAAGAAGTTTCTGTTTGGTTTAAAAGAAAAGAAAAGAAAAGAAAGGAAAAAATGGTAATGGCCAAGCCTAAGGTATCGTACGAGGAATCTCGTCGCAAGAGGTTGGAGGAAAATAAGCAAAGAATGGAAGCCCTCAATCTCCCCAAGCTTGCTCAAGCTCTCCAAAACTCCTCTCCTTCAAAAACCTCCCCTGTAAACCCCTAACCTTCCAAAACCCCCCTATTCCTCTTTCTGCATATAAAAAACACACACACACACACGCACACACACACATATATATATATATACAGGGCAATATATATTATATAATGATTTTCAGTGATAAAGGAGCTTGCCTTTTCTCTATCTCTTCTTCTTTTTTGACTAATCCACAGATAAAAAACGTGAAGAAACCCCGAACAATCGAGAAACAGGTGGTCGCAGTGAGGAGATCTAGTCGGGTCGCTAACAAACCTGCCCCTGTTTACAAGGAAGTGAGTGATCATTTACAGAAAATACCCTTCTGATTTCTCTGATTATTTCATAAAGATAATGCTTTTACCACAATGATAAGCATTGGGATTTATTTTCTTTTGGCAGATTGTTATTGAACGTTTGGTGATACCAAGAGGGTATATACTAACTTAAATTAAATTTTAGTTATTTATTTATTTATTCTATAATATGGTTTAAAACTTTTTTATGCCCTTTTTGACATTTTGTTGTTTAATGTGTTGCAGGATTTCTAAGCATAGGGACTTGTCAAACCGAGTATATGCTTCTGATGAAGCTAGGACCAATGCCATAGAGAGAGCAGAGAAACTACTATCTGGGTTGGAATCTGATTATCCCGCCTTTATTAGATCAATGCTCCCATCCCATGTGACTGGTGGTTTCTGGCTGGTAAGCAAAGTTGTTTTATATGCTGACAAACGACAATGTTACATTTCTTTCTTACTATGTGTTGAATAATATTAATGACTTGAGTTACCATGGGTAGTTATTGTAAGTCTGGTATGTAATGACGTAGTACATATACTTGTGTGAACAACATAGTTTGTTTTGTCCCTCACCGCCGTTAGGATGAAGCAAATTATTGCCAGATTATGTGTAACTAGATTTTCTGTATTAAAGGATTGAATGCTCATAATTTATTCGGAAAACTTTGTCAAAACACTCACAGGGCCTGAATGTTCATTTCTGCAAAACGAACCTTCCTAAGCGTGACGAAGTTATGACATTAATAGATGAAGATGGCAATGAATATAAAACTATATACTTGGCCCGAAAACCAGGACTAAGTGGTGGATGGAAAGGATTTGCAGTTGCTCATGAATTGGTGGATGGAGATGCATTAATTTTTCAATTAATCCGCCCTTCTGCATTCAAGGTGATTGGAACAAAAACTTATTTTCATTTGGTTAGAGTTCCTGTTAATTGATTGATACAATGATCTTTGTGCATGAATGTGTTAGTGCATATAGATATACACATTTATATGTGTATCTGTGAGTGTATTTCTCTAGTAAGATCTCAGTCTATATAAAGTATTGTCTGCTAGAAGCACATCATCGGTTGATTTTCTTCCCTTTTTTTTGGTTGACTTGTATTCTCTTACCAGGTATTCATTCTTAGGGTGAATAGTCCCAAACAGGGTAACAACTAGCTTTAATTCTTCTGCACTTGGATGTTGAGCCATCTTAATCAGTTTAGGTAAGTCCTCTTTTTGTATAAATTGCAGCTCTCAGAGTTTCAGCATCCCATACAAGTATGCAGTTTACAATTCATTATATGGTGTTCGTTCTGATTCTTTATGTTCCTCATTGTTAACGGTTGCAATACGACTTTATGATGATTTAGAAGAAAAAACAAATGGGGAATCCGAATTTTAGATCTCAATATTGGAAGTGTTTTGACCACAACTTTTACAAAGATTTCTATTGTGTGCTTGGATGGATGTCTTGTGCAATTGTAAAAGCACAAATAAGTGAGACAGTGTTGCAATGGATCAAATTGTTTTCAGCACCATCCACAGGGCTCGGGGGGACCTGTTTTGCAATTTAATTATTTATAAACGTAATGAACATGGAAGACAACGTTTTTGTAGTATATGATTATACGAGATCATTACATAAACATTTTATTGGCCCCGCCCCCCCTTTAAAAAAAGTGTTCCAACTTTTCATGCAAAGGGGGGAAAAAAAAAAAGATTCAAGCACCACTTCATGGAGTTAAAAGATAACTACATAGTCATGATTGCATTTACATATGTGATTTACTTATAACGACAGCATGAGTAGAAGGTGGTTGCTAAAACGTCATTGCTTGACATCAATTGCATGAGTACCGACCGATTACACAAGGGTGCAGCCACCTATATTTCCCCTGTTTTTACAGAAACCGTGTGTGGACTTCTCAAGCGTTGACTTTTCATGCTGGCATATGCAGACTAGCAGCCTTAATAAAATTTTCATACAATTTTTGGTTAAATTTCTCAACTAGACGTATATTTCATACTAATTTGATCTACTGGTTTCATGTGTGATTTTATCTTCTAATACTTTTCTTTTGTAGCAGGTAAAGAAGAATTCAGTAGCTTCTCCATGTGGAGATGAGGCTTATCAGTTCAAAGTGCCGTACTTTTTGTCTTTTTGTCTAATATAATTCTAAGTGAGACTTTACTGTAAAGTTGTAGTTTTAGTCTGAATTTTCAGTGAGATCCTCTTGGATATACACTGTTGTCCCTGGACATTTATGTTAGGATTTATACCCTAAAAAGTATATATTTTGAATATTTGCTGAATTAATAAAATGACATTTTTCTATTTGAATTTGTACATAATTAGTTTGCCATTAAATATCAGAAAATCTCTTATTTATTTATGTGATCATAAATTTAGCATATAAGTGTTATATACATGAGGATTAAATTTATGAATAATAAACTAAATATAATTCGTAATAATTAATTAAAGTTTTGAATATTTAATACGGTCCATTAACATTGAGAATGCAATAGTCTTATCCAGACTATTGATGTATTGACATCACAATGAAAGTACTTTATATAATTTGATTATATAAGACTGAACTAGACATAATTTGAATCTCACATAAATTCCGTTAACTATTGAGAGTTCAAATAATGTCACTAGATAATCATATGTAGATCAATCTTAATCCTGAGTAGTTATAGACTCTTATTTATAACATTATATTCTTTGACATACTTGTTAAAGGTTTGTTTTTAAACAGATCGAAATACTTGTTTCTTGGGAGCACGATGAGATGAGTAGCTGGGAATGTAACTTACAGATATAGAATCCATTCCTTCCATTAGGAAGCTAGAAAGATGATTTTCTTGTGTATTGATTCAAGACTTGAATAGTTTGAGTATTCAATTTATAATAGATTTATAAATTTATTGTTCAGTAGAGAATTAATGGTACACAAAGATAAAGATGTAATTAGAGAGGTAAACGGAACATGACTTAGCTCCAATTATGAATTGTCTATGGAGGATTGAACCACATGTAATGATTAAATCGATAGACTGTTCATTGTTTTCTGAGTAAATTAATTCTGTAATTTCAAAAGTGCAATTCTGGATTTTTAGTGGAGTAATACTGGAATTAATAAATTAGACAAATTAATTAAAGAGTTTAATTAATTGTCAGCTTGAATTATAGGTCCATAAGTCCCCAATTCCACCTCTTATAATATTACATTATTTCTGTTATTGCACACTTTGTCTAGATAAATAGTTTATCTATAATTAATAATTTTTATTAGTTAATTTAAATTTATAGAAAGATAAGTTTCCTAATTTGTTTAAATTTTGAATTTAAAAATATCTAATTATCAGATAATTAAATAAACAGAAATTAGGAAACTGACTGAAAGTGAAACATTTTCTGAATTATCTGCTAGTTTATATATATATATATATATTAATTAGATTAAATAGATATATATATATATATATATAAGGTTTACATTAAAAAAAAAACACTAAAGTAACGTTTTTTTTAAGTTATATATATATATATATATATTAATTTGATTAATATAATTATTTATTAAATAATTTAATATATATATAAAGAAAATCCTAGTAGAAAAGAGACCGTACGTATTATTTTTTTACAGAGTTTCATTAATTAGAGAGAAAAAAAAGAGTCTTCCTATTCTCGATATAACAAAACTCTTGCAATCTCATGTGTTGAGAAAATTGCAAGTGACTAAAGTGTGAATTTGAAGAAATTATATGCAACGCCCACACGTTCATCCAATTGTGCTTGAGGCTTGGATTGGAAAATCGTGGTTGAGAAGACAGTAAAACTAGGATCCGCTGATAGGCTACAAGAAGTATTAGATCTATTCTCATTGAATGTTCATATTTGCTATGAATTAATAATATGTATTCATATAGTCAATTATTTTGAGAAAATTTTTGAATGTTCCTAAGCCAATCTTCCGCTGCGATAATCTTTTTTAAATCCAACAATTTATCCCTAAGTAAATTATGTGACTTTCAAGGAGATCCAGTCACCTATATATTCTCATTCCTCTTCTTTTCCTCTCTTTTCCCTTTTTTTTTTAAAAATAACTTTTTTCAGATTCTTTTGTTCTTCGTCACAGTAGAAAAGCTAAGTTCATGATGTTTGGAATGTAACAAGGCATTGGATATGTTTAGATGCGATGAATGTTTGACCCAGATGCAAGCAGTAATCCAGATAGCTTGGTGGTACAACTCATAACCCATGTGCGTCTCAGAGCCTCAACTCAGCCATAAAGAATCCTATTAAATTTTTTAGTTGACAAATATTTAACAACAGCCCAAATTACTTCTATTTCAAGTATTCACTTTCGCAATTTGTATTTTCTCTTTTATTTCTGTTCAATTCAAGTAGACGTAAAGCTATCAACAATACAATACGACAAAGCATTTTATGGTGTGATGTTGTCACAATGAGGAATGAGGTGACCCTAGCATTTTTCTAAAAATACCAACTTTCGCTGAAAAATAACTTGTTTGTTATGGTGGGTAATGACACTTTTTAACATACTGATGTTTTATTATTAATATTATTTTTTAATGCTTGAAAACAATGGTTTTATTATTTGTTGGAGGAAAATGGGCAACCAAGTTTTTGATACTTGACAGGACATCTCCTTGGCTAGCTGGAGCTTTTCCAGCTTGCAAAGGCAAAAATTAATAGAACGTGCTTTCTGGTCCTGGCGTTACCACGGAACATGGATGAGCTCTGATTGTCTACCCCAGAGACTAGTCATTCGACAATACCTTTTTCTTTTAAAGGGTAAAAATAAAAAAAAAATAAAAAAGAAAAAAAGCTTACCTTTTTAGACTTTTACGATCAGTTTCAAGGAGTTATGTGGCCCAACCCAAGTTTGTTCGCCTAAAATCAGAAGCCCTTAAAACAAAGCCGAACCGAGCCGAGCCGAGGGGTTGATTAATACTCTGGGGTTGATTAATACTCTACAGTCGGATCTTATATGCGACTGAGACTGATTGATCGCCCCGTAACCACCAATGGCCGTGGATTACATTCTCACACGCGCCTCAATGATTAGTGACCTTTACGCCGCAATCGTGACTGCGCAGAACAAAACTGATTTGAACGAGTAGGTCACGCGCATTTGTGCTCGTGGGAGTTGCTTACTCACGTTACAGATAAATTGCGCCGAGAATTCCGGGGCTTCCAAGTGGAGGTCAAAGGATTAGGTTGCACGAAGAAAGTGGTGCCCACTACCAAGGATAAGTGGGCCTAGGCCCCATAAGCCCCACACCTCCAAAAACTTTGAAGAGAGCACCCAAACGACGTGCGTTAGCACAATATATTATCGTAATTAAAGACGTGTGTAGAAAGTTTTGTAATAAATAGATAGATAGAAGTATTGTACTAAGGCCAGCTATTTATAAAAAATAACTATCTAAAAATATTCACTCTTTTTTTTTTCTTTTTGGATTTACGATTATATATTTAAATAAGACACAAATTTAAGACAAGGTAACGGTTTATTTAATTTGATTTATTGGTTGTAATTGAAGTCATTCAAGTCATTATTGAAAACGTCATTTAAAGTTGAACACAGTTTAAGTATACATTAATTGGTGATTAAAATGTTTGTTAGTGTCTTCCTCCAAATGTATTATGAATAACTGTTTTTTTTTTTTTAAAAAAAGACGAATTATGCGTTACGTTTTAATTTTGCGTAACATTATATTTTTTTTAATACAAACACTTAATACTATCACAATTGATTTCCATTCAATACTAAGAGAAATTATATTATGGTATCATCATATTTAGCCTTGAGGAAACGTCTACATATTGCTGAATCCATACGAAACGGATGAAAGTTATTATCTTAACTTAAAATAAACATATTTTATATAATGAAATTTAGATTAGATTAGAATGTGACCTTTTTTTTTTTAAATAGAATTTATATAATACCAAAAGACAGCTTTTGAAGTTTTGAAAATATTTTCACATCAGCACACTAACGTAATCTTTAAATCGTTTCAAAAAAGAAAATCCATATATCTCCTAATTGTCGCCAATGTCCAAAAAAGCCAAGTTATTTATTAGTTATATTTATTTCTTTCGAGTTTGGACAATAAAAGAGACAAAAGTGGTAATATATAAATTTCGATATTTCCTCCCCGTGCCGTGGGGGTTTGAAGCTGACTCCGTCAATATTAGACCTTCCAGATTCGTTACGCTCCTCGACCTCTTTGCTTCCTTTAACCGGCCGCCAGCTCACCATTACAAAGTATCTTCTCTCTTTTAATATAAGGATAAAACATTAGACGTTGATTTAATCAATTGGGACATTATGCTCTCGCAATTTTTTTAAGGAAGAAAATCCTCAATAAGTCACAATCCAAACATTTATAAATTGGATTTGTTTTTCAAATTTCTCCTTATCAACTTAGTACGTTAAAGCAATTAAGTGAAAATACAAATCTGTTCTTCATAAGTATTGAAAACCCTTTTGATTAATGTAATAAATTAAAATAATTAGTGCAAATATAATTTTGCTCTCCATATACTCCAAGAATATATAGTTAAGAAACTATGACACAACAAGATAAATGATAAACATTTAGATAGCATTTGGGTCACTTAAATAAGTAATATTTTTTTTCTTTTTAACTTTGTTTATGGATGATAAGTAATTGTATTCTTATTGATAATTTTGATAACTTGCGATGGCCATGGAGAAGTGCAGAGAAAAGTAAAAAATTATGGTAAATTTTCGAAGTGCATGATGTATATATAGATTATATATGAAAAAGTGAAATCCGGGATTAATTGTATAATTTTCTATTTAATTTAGGATAAATAATGACGAGTAATGCTAGGGACACCAAATATTTACACAAAAAATTTACACTACATGATGCGACATTAATTTCAACTATTAAATTTTAAGTGGTGTAATCACATTTTAAATAAAATAGTAGCTGAAATGGATGACACATCATTAGTATAAGTTTTTTGTATAAATATTTGGTGTCCATAGTATTACTCAAATAATGACACAAATGATTATATTCAACTATAATTTAGTTGCCAAATTACTAATTTTTGTAATTGAGCCCTTATAAAATTTCATGCAATTTAGCCCGAATTATCCAAATCACACTATGTTATTTAATTTATGTCAAAAAGTATATGCGATGAATCGTATAGTAGTATTTAAGTGAAAAGAAATTAAACAATATGATTTGAAGGGAATACAACAAGGTATTGTTTGTATTGTTTAGGGTTTTTGAATTTTCAAATTTGGTAAAAATTTAGTGTGAATATTCATTTTTATGCACAAAATTTTTAAATTATCAATCAAATACAATTTCAATTAATACCGCAAATTTTTTACTGTTATATTTTGTAAAAATTTTAATATATTGTAATTTCGATATTACACGTACCATACAACGTGGAATCAAAAATTATAAGATAGCTTAATTGCCAAACCTAAAATTTTGGACACGAAATGGTCTCAAATTAGATACTTACGGGACCAGTTGTGCCGTAAAACCCTTTAATTACGTAAACGGACAAATTCCAAAATCCGTGCAAAGCCATTTGTCCCAACTGGTAACTGGTCGGCCAATTTCGATTCCATCCCTTACGGCAAGAGGGTTTGATTGGGCCCATCTACCCCTGTATGGGCCCCACCCAGATCTACAAATTGCTAAATAATGATCGATCATGCCAAAGTCGACGGCTGATCCAACGGTTTAGAAAGCGCCGCACTCACGACATCCATCGGCTTAGACGCTCAAACGAACGGCTTCAACTTGAAGCGCCGAACCAAGAAACGGAAAACGGTGCCATGTCAGCACCACGAGAAAAAGCGTTAGAAACCAAAACCCAAAAAAAAAATATATAACAGCTTATTATTGTTATTATTTTGCGGGGGTTTTTTGTTTTTTTTTTTTCCTCCTTCTATTTCGACTTTCTCTTATAGTTATTATTTTTCCCCTATGAACACAAATGGAATTTTATTGCAGAGCGCCGGGATCCGCGTTTCTCGAACATAGCGTAGAATCTCAATAATTCATTTCAATCTCATCTCGCTTAATCTCTCGTCTCGCTCATTCCCGCGTTATCGCCATTGTTGAGGCATTCTATCCTCTTCTCTGTAATTTCTCTCTTCTTTTCGATTATTATCTCAAATTTCTCTGATTTGAAATGCATCTTCATTCGTAATCAGAAGTTCAAAGCTTGATTGTTCTTTGTTCTGGTATAGTTATTTTCTTAGCTATGGAGATTTGTTTCGCGATCAAAATCATCATCAATCTGAAATTGCTAATTTTAGTCCTAATTTCGCGTTAATTATTTGGTCATGGATGTAAATTACTGGTTATAATGGCAATCTCATTAATCGCGTTTGTTTGAGTGCAATTTGGTTCGAAGATCTTGGTGATTTCGTCCGATTTATCATCTAGATGACTGAATATTGATGATTTTGGTTTAATCATATCAGGTTTTTGCGAAATGGAGGTTTGAAAGCAATAGCATTCTTTCGTGGAGAAGCCGTTAGCTGTAGTGGAATTTTGAATTTGGGGTTCAATTCAAACGAAGGCGAAACAATGTCAACGAGGAGTGAGCATCAGACGGTCCCACTCTCGGTGTTGCTGAAGCGTGAATTGGCCAATGAGAAGATTGAGAGACCGGAAATCGTAAACGGTCAGGCCAGTCAGAGCAAGAAGGGAGAAGACTTTACTTTGCTCAAGACAGAATGTCAAAGGATGGTCGGAGATGACGTCTCGACCTATTCGGTTTTCGCGGTATTATGACCATTCATGCTTTCAAGACATTTGTTTTCTCTTAAATAAGTCCATTGATTTGTATTCGATTTTTAGTTTTTCGTAACGTGGTTGGCTGCATTTCTAAGTCCACCAAAGGTTGGGGATTTTGATCGAATGTCTTGATTGAAATTTTCTGACATTTCTGTTGCTCCTGTTATTAACTATTTGTTTTTGCGAGTATATAAGGCTTTATTCCACCTATCTTTTAAATCCTTTCTGGCATTTACAAACTAGATGTGTTGAATTATTTCAATTGTTAGAGTAGTCAATTGCGAAAAAGGATTGGGATTCATGACGAGAATCTCAGACTTGGATCGAAGAAATTAAAATTGTAAACATGCCTATACCTATTTCAGTATCAAGGAATTTTCGAGGATTACTCTTGTCATATGTTTGTTGACTTTGTATCTTCTTTTTGCCTTATCTTTAACCGCTTATACTTTTTCACCAGTTCCAAAATTTTTCCTAGAGAGTATGGAAACTATTGCTGAAGCAATGGTGTCCGACTCCTTCATTTAATTCGTAGCTTAACCGGTGATATGTCTTGCAGTTATTTGATGGACATAATGGTTCTGCAGCTGCCATCTACTCGAAGGAAAATCTCCTAAGCAATGTGTTAAATGCTATACCTTCAGAACTTAACAGAGATGAATGGATTGCAGCATTGCCAAGGGCTTTGGTAGCAGGCTTTGTCAAGACAGACAAAGATTTTCAAGAGAGGGGTATGGTTTTCATCTTCAATTTATGTCTATTAACAATGTTATTTTAGTGTGTGTTAAACTTTGTAAGCTCAGTATTACATTGTTTAGCCTTTGGTATGTATTTTAATGAGCTGGGTGTAATAGCACCTGTTTCCGAGTATTTTGGCATGCATGAAACTTATATAAAGTTTTGATCGAATCGCAGCACAAATGTCAGGAACAACCGTAACTTTCGTGATTATTGAAGGATGGGTCGTAACTGTTGCGTCTGTGGGCGATTCCCGCTGTATACTTGAAGCAGCTGAAGGTGACATATATTTCTTATCAGCAGATCATAGACTTGAATGCAATGAAGAGGAGTAAGTTATAAATATCACGTGTTTGATGGCTCAGTTAAGAATCATCATCTCTACTAATTCTCTTCCTTTTGTATTCTGTTAGGAGGTTACGGATCACAGCAAGTGGGGGTGAGGTTGGTCGCCTTAATACTGGTGGTGGTGCAGAGGTATGTCTATTTGTTTATTTTTCTATTTCCTTTCCCCCACTTTTATTTTGTTTGGCTTTCATGTTTTATGTTATCAACATTGTCTTTTCTTGTTGCTAAGCTTGCACTTCACTATAGTTTTGCCTCATATCTAGTAGTAGTTTTGTGGATGCATGATGTAAATCCAAGACCTTGCAAGCTTCAGATTTGGAACTTGTGATGTAAATCAGGTCATTTCATATCTTGTTTGATGACATGCAATTGGAGCTTATGGCTCATACCTTTTGGTTCAAGAATGATCTATGTTGTAGGACTGTGCTTGCAGAAAAAGATTCGATTGTGCAAACACCTTTTTTCTCTTAATTTTTCTGCTTCGTTGAAAATTATAGTCCAATAATATATATCTGACTTTGTTCTATTATTGCTTTCTGAATATGGAGACTTTTTTCGTATAACTTAAGTTCCGTAATCATTTCTTTGGTTTCCTTTATAGATTGGTCCTTTGAGGTGTTGGCCCGGTGGCCTTTGTCTTTCACGATCCATTGGGGATAGGGATGTCGGCGAATACATTGTTCCTGTTCCTTATGTAAAGCAAGTGAAGGTTTGTTTATCCTCTTGTCTCACCTACATTTATCAGCTTGCGTTTATTTGTCTCCATTTGCCTTGCTTTCTTTTCTCTGGTCATGATCAGGTCTACAAAGTAGTTCTGACAATTAGTATTGGCATTAGGTTTTATTAATAGGGTTTCAGGTGATAACACTGCTATAACTTCTGTTGTTAATTGTGGAGTCAAAGCTAGGATAAATGGTATTTTAGTTGTTTTCTCTCTTTAATATATTTGGTACAAGTGTCTATCATTCGAGCTTCTCTTAAGGAATCTCTTGACTGTGTTTTCCACCTCTAAATGTTTTTACAGGAGATTGCTCAAGATGTAACTGAATTTGTGTGAAACTGCACTCAATGTTTCATCAGATCATGTTAAATGTTTTGAATATCAAGGACTAGGGTTTTCTGGTTTATTGCTTGTAATGGAGTATTTGATTCTGTTAAGGTACACATTTGTGGGGCCATGGATTTCATTCTAGTGTGGGCAAGCTCTGCATTTCCAGCCAAAAGAGAACTGTGCATTTGAGATTGTTAATTTTCTTCATTCCAGGATTTTGAGTGTGTGTGGTTGTGTTGGAGGGGCTTTTGTTGTCTGTTGGGGGGGATGCTGGTGTTCTTGATCAGTTTGAATTTTTCTGTTATTCTTTCAAAGAACTCTTCCTTACTGTTTTTTTTCCCTCCCGAATCTATCTACAGCTGTCTACTGCTGGTGGTAGGGTTATCATCTCAAGTGATGGTGTATGGGATGCTTTAAGTGCGGAAGCTGCTCTTGATTGTTGCCGTGGGATGCCAGCAGATGCTGCAGCTGCACAAATTGTGAAGGTACATTAACAGTTTGAAATTTCTTTTTTGTTTTAAAGTACACAGACACAGATCACATGTGCACTCTGGCAAATTGGTAGATCATAACCTTTTCATTTATGACCTTTACACCCTTTGATGCAATTGCGGCCACTGGCTTTTTTTTTTTTTTTAGGTTGTGAAGCCTAATGTAGTTCTCATGTGGTATTTGTTATATACTGTTTTCTTACTATTCTGTTCCTTTTCAGGAAGCTTTACATGCAAAGGGACTTCGAGATGACACTACCTGCATTGTGATTGATATATTGCCTCAAGAGAAACCAGCTGTTCCTTTGCCCCCACCTAAGAAACAGGGAAAAGGAGTTTTTAAGTCCATGTTTCGCAAAAAGTCGACTGAATCAACATCTTGTGTTGACAAAGAGTACATAGAGCCAGATGTGGTGGAGGAATTATTTGAAGAGGGATCTGCTATGCTTTCAGAAAGGTTTGTGCTGAAAAAAGAAAAAAAAAAAACAAATAAAAGGTTCATTACCAGCTTAACATTACAGCCATGTAAAAGGTTGTTATGCCTTTTATTTGGTTGTTTTAACTTTTGAGGGTGGATCTATGAACAGGGATTGCTCATGGTGGTTTAGTTATTTGACATGATAAATTCTTGTGTTGGATGCAGGTTGGACACCAAATACCCACTCTGCAACATGTTTAGGTTGTTTACATGTGCTGTTTGTCAAGTAGAAGTGAAACCAGGAGAGGGCATTTCGATACATGCTGGCTCATGTAACCCAGGTAAATTGCGTCCCTGGGATGGCCCCTTCCTTTGCTTAAGTTGCCAGGAGAAGAAAGAGGCCATGGAAGGAAAAAGGCAATCAGGAGGTAATGATCCTTCTTTCTGCTCTCCCTCTCTGTCCAATTGCTTTTTAGTTCTTTTCGTACAGCCATCCAAATTAATTATTGTTTTGTTGGTTTCAGATAGGTATAGTAGTGGAAGTGAATAGCCAACCCTCCAAGGGTATTTTTGCGTTTTGAGCACGTTAACAATTGTTTCGAAGTTGATCATAATTGGGAAACTGAAGCTTTTTCACGGCATTAGTTCCCACGTCTGGGGAATTTTCAGCATTTAGGTCCATTACAACATTCTCCGTCTCTCTACTTTGGACCCCGAGTAGGGATCTTTATCTGTTCTTTTTGTGTTCCAATCCAGAAGGATCCCAACTAGACAACTGGAAGATCTCTTTTCTGACTGCACAGTGATGAAAACAGTGCTGCAAACATTGATGAAAAGATAAAGTGGGTTGTGTGTGGAAGGATTGGATAAAACTTACCTGCGCATAATGTTTTCGGAGGTAATATTTTCTCTTTCTGGATCCACAACGTTCCAGTCCATAGTGCTAACATTGAATGAAAGTAATTCTAGGATGTAATATTATTATATACGGAGTTGGAAGAGACCTCATAAACTTTCATTTCAAATTAGGAAAAGCTTGTGCTTGTCAGCAGTCTCAATGAATTTTTTATTCTTCCTTCACAAGTATATAGGAAGGTTTAAAAAAAAAAAAACCTCTAAATAGGCAATTAATTAATTTATTTTTCCTTTTTCCAAGAATTTGAATCATATAGTATTTCTTTCTCCCTGCTAATATAAAAGTTAGTCGATTGTGATTTGTGTGGATTCCTGCCTGTCTTGATTTATTTTGTTGTATACCATCTTATTTTTCAATTAAAACCGTTTTTTACAAGGCTGACGGAATTATAATTTTAACTGTTGTCATGCTTTGGTCATTATAATAATATACTGATTAAAATATCAAAATGGAAAAAAAAAAAAAAGAAAAAGGAAAAGAAAGAGACATAATTCTAGTAATCCGTGGTGCTATCGAGTTAGATTTGGCGTGGTCTAGTGGTGATNGTTACATGTGAACTTGAAAACTTTCTTAGTGCGACTTCTCTAATATTTGGAATTGAGATATGGATCCCCCGATATCTGCGAGAAAATGATGGATGTTACGCGAAAATGAAAATGAAATTAAAAAAAATCAGCTCAGCCTTTTTTTTTTTGCCATTTTGAACAAAGAAAGGATTCATGACCAATGGTCTGTGAAATTAAGGCCCCACTTCTGACCATTCAAATTCAAAGCTGTGACAAGATTGCTGATAAATTTTCTCAAGGAATGTTTGTCACCTGTGAACTTGCAATTATCGAAACTACAGTTTCGTCGGAGGAAATTGCGTTCGCCACCAAATGTTTTGCGTCCTATTCTTTCATACGTTCAACAGAAAAGTGTGGCGTCTTCTAAATACCACAATCCTTTTTCTCAGTAGACATTCAATAAATGGAAATGTATTTTTATAAAGTTTTTGGATATAAAGAATTAGGATAAGACCCGAACACATACAAGGTAACAACTGGATACAGCAACGCCGACAAACACATAAATACCCGGAGAGAGAGAAAGAGAGAGTTGAGAAACGCATTAGCTAAGCTTTTATATATTTTGGCTTGTATTGCCCATGACTGGGTATTGTCCTTTGAAGAAAGAATAAGATTACAAGAAATATGTGTGGCTAGTGGCAAAAGCATAAAAGGAAAAAGGCTATCCTTTCCGACCTAAAGGGATTTCCCATGAGGACTCCGAGTGAGGACCGAGGGCGAAATCTTTGTTTTATACACTGTTTGTATCTCTCTCTCTTCTTTCGTATCTTTTAAGAAAAAAAAATAATTAATATAAAATTTTGAGTGGTTAAAGGTAGTGAGGATATGACTCAGTCTACCACAATAATGCCTCCATGATTGAGATGTTGACCTCAACTAGACCAACAAATTTCCTCTACGCTGGACCGGACCACTACGTACACGTGTGTGTGGGCCACCACACTCCACCTAACTGTTAAAAAAAATCAAAAAAAGAAAATGATCTTTTGTGTCTTTGCCCTTTCTTTCATCACCGTCCGATTAAATTTTTGGCTTGGGAATGTTCCGAGTCCAACTTCAAGATGAGTCACTTTATCTGTCGAGTAGACCTCACTTGACCTCTGTTTTGCTTTGCTTTTTCTATTCCTTTATGTAGTGTCTCGAATTGACTGATTGAAGCGTATATAGGCTGACTATGAACCCCAACGTGTCTTTGCATTCCCCGCTTGAGCCTATTCTTGATTACTTTTTGTCACAGAAAAATTGTTGTTGAGGGCCCTTCTCTAACAATGTATCGGTTCATTTTTTTTTCTTTTTTCGGTTGAAATATTTCGGTTCGATTTAATTGACTACAGTCACTAAATTTATATTAATGTCTTGTGCACAACTGTACATATTATATTCAGGCAGTCTAATCGTCCCTACTTGTACATTAGATATTCTCTCAGCACATTATAGTAATACTAACATTGAATCATGTCTCCTTTTCGTTGAGGAGCACATAGTTCATGCATAGAAGAGTTGTCTCTTGATTTTGTAACCTAACAATTGCATGAAAACGATTTTTCAAAATATTTAAATAAAAACTCAGATATAATATAGGTAACTAGGAGTAAACTGTAACTTCAATGGGTGACTTTATGAGTGAAAGAGATAGAAAATTATAATGTCGTTATATATCTGAACTGACGGAGTAAAAAGAAAGAAGTACCATTGCATATAGAAAAGTGTGCATGGCCTTTTCAAATCCAATTTGAGGTTGTGATCACAACTCACACAAGTATAATAAAACCTACGGGAGCAAGATACATAAATGCCACAGCAAAAAGCAAATAAATATATGGAGCTGGGATATTGTCCTAAGAATATTATATCATGCACGAAGGCTGCTGACTTTGCACATGTGACAAATACTTTTTTCCAATTTGAATTTAGTTCCTTGTCATTTCAAATCTTTATACGTAGAAAAAAGAGAAGAAAAGATAATGATGAATTCCAAAATCAAGATTAATGATGGGGTCTAAATCTAATACCAGTGGTCAAGAGGAGAAAATTGAGAAAAAAATCGCATTTTGAGACCATATTTTCAAGCTTTTGGACGACTTTTATTAACAACATACATATAAGTAAATACAAATATACAACTTCTGTCAATCTTATCTACTAATTCGTGGTGTGATCACATCATGCTTAATTTTTCTAGCATAT
This sequence comes from Parasponia andersonii, assembly GCA_002914805.1. NCBI lineage: Eukaryota > Viridiplantae > Streptophyta > Magnoliopsida > Rosales > Cannabaceae > Trema > Trema andersonii. The sequence goes on from JXTB01000461.1 coordinate 98,780, forward strand.
TCAAAACTCGTTTACCACACGAATAGGTCACTAGACATATACTAAAAAAAACCACGACTTATAAACACCTTCCCCAATGTAGTTGCGTGCAAATGGAAAACATAGTAAGAGCGACAATGAAAGGAGCCTATAATAATAAATTACTTTCGTTACATAAATTCAAAGATTCCCTCGCGAGAGATGGGTTTTGCAATTTTCTATATGCATATGTGAACATGACCCTTCCCATTTGGCCAAAAAATGACTCCAATACAAAGACACATGCCAGAAAAATAAACTAGTCTTGCTTTGCCTCGCCAATCCCATCTTGCTTTTTTACAAGTAAATTTGGATCTTTGTGATCCCATTTTCCAAAAATCACTAGTCTTCCTCCTCCAATAGCTGTTAGATTTGAAAGGGACCCACCAACTTATAAAGATACAGCTAAATTTATCGCTTCAATCCAATAGAGCCATTGCCCACCACAACCTTTTTTTTTTCTCTGCCTCTTTTCTTTCCCTTTGTGAGTACTTAATAATGCATGCCAAATTGAGATTTGAATTTGAGTATACAACATTTTGTGTTTAGTATATTTATCCTTTCTTTTTTTTTTTTTCTGGGCACAAAAGACATTTCCAAGCTCAACTACAGAGTTACAAGACCCTCTCTCCTCTCTCTCATCTCTCTCTCCACTACTTCACAGATCATCTTACCTTTCCCCAAAGATTTTGTGAGTATCCAAAGAACCCAAACCGTTAATCAAAACTTGGAAAAATTCACACCCTTTTTTTTTCCCTCTTTTTTAAGCGTTTCAACCAAATCATCCCAAAGTCATGGACGCTCATCATCCTCGTCATCATAATCAAAAGCTAGCCAAAGAGAAGAAACCTTTGGACACAAAACATGGTACAACAACAACAAGAACAACTACTTCCACCAATTATGATCAAGGAGTTAAAGAAAGTCAATCATTATCATCGTCGCCGCCGCCACCGCCACCGCCTACCAATTCTTCGAAACAACAGGTCACAATATCATCCCCTGCCTCACCCACATCAGCCTCATCCTCTCCCTCACATGAATTCTCCTTCACTGTATCTCTCTCCACAAATAATAATAACAAGAATAGCAACAACGCCAAAACCCCTGCTCCGACGACTAATTCCTTCGCCCTTGACTTGTCTCCGGCCGACGACATTTTCTTCCTCGGCCACTTACTCCCTCTCCACCTTCTCTCTCACCTTCCCGTCTCTCCTCGCTCCTCCACCAACTCCTTAGACAGATTTACTCTCCCAATTGAGGAGCTTTCATCATCATCATCATCATCATCATCAATGGAACATGTTCAAAAACAGAGCAAAACCAGCTCTGCCACCGCCGCCACCGGCAACAACGGCGCCGTCGCCGGAAAAAATGGAGAGGCCACCGGAAGAAACAAACCCGGCAAGTCGTTTTCGCTATTCGGGTTAGCGAAATGGAGGAAAGGGTATGATTTCAGAGACGGAGATTGTGATGATGGTGGTAATTATGATGATGACATTAACGGCAAGGAGAAGCGTCCTAAGAGGTCGAAGGTGAGGTTCGAATTGAGTCACGTGCTGAAAAGGTACATGAGGATGGTACGGCCGCTGTTGTTCTTCCGGGGGAGGAGAGAGAGTATCCAATTACGTAGGCAGCCATACTCGTTCTCGGGTGTTTTGAGCAGTCATCATCATTCAAGGAGTGCTAGTACCAAGTTGAGAGGAAGGAGAGGAGAGTTTTCGGCCCCGGCTTCGATGAGGACTTCGCCGTCGAATAGCGGCCTCCTCGTGGCGACGACAACGACGAGTGATAGCACCATGGAAGAGTTGCAGGCCGCGATTCAAGCAGCCATTGCTCATTGCAAGAATTCCACTAGTAGTGCCACCGAAGACAAAGTACTCAAATGCTAGCGACTTATAGCCACATTTTGGAGAGCACTGTTGAGAAGTTTGTGTATGTTGTACTTTATTTTTCCTATTGGTTCAAACATATGTTATTGCTGTTTTTCTTTGTGTAAAAATTGCATTATTTATGTAGATGCATCGTGAAAAGATGATGTATTCAGAAGAAGAGTACTGGTATATATCTATATATATTTATTAAATAGAATACTGCATTTGAAAATTACCGATTGTTTATTGTGTCTTTGTACGTGGTCTTTCTTGGTTCCAAGGTATTTAGTTATAAGGATGAGGTTTTTTTAGTTATTTAAGAGGAAAATCTTTGTTCAATTGTTTGGTCATTATCGTCAAGTCATATGATGCTTGAAGTATCCTACTATTCCATTGTGTTTAGATATGCACATCTGGATCTGTGTTATGTTTGTATATATGCACTTTATATTATATCAAATCAAGCTATATAGTCTTGTGTTTGTTAATTCGGTCATCTATGTACCTAAAAAGTTAAATCCAACCATTCGTTGGTCTTTTAGTGCTAATCCCAACACACAAACAAACAAAATAATGTAGGTTACAGAGTTCAAGGTGTACTCGTGACACTATTTAAAAAATAAGTGACAAATAAAGTGCATCACTTATCATATACTATAATAATAGTTCGAAGTTTCTATTCAAAATTAATTGCCGGTGAAGATCACCACTCCGGTCCTAACTTTTGTAAGAATACTACAGCGACTACATGTACTAATATGGTCATGATTATAATACTAATTCATAAAATTTGCAGATCTAGATAAATCACAGGGGAAAGCAAAAGGTATTTAAGATAAAGAGCACTTAGTGCAAAGGACAAATAAATTAATTAGAAGCAGAAACAGTTGTAAGAGTCCGAAAACACAGAGTGGTACTAGCTAGTATCTAGGATTCTAAGTCATTAAAAAGAAATTTAAGATATTGGGTATCAATGTCACTCGATGGTGTGGGTCTAATGAGTTGATAGCCGCAGAATTCAATTCAATAAAAGTACCAAGTACAGCAATCATGTGAAATTACCAATAATTCAGATCATCAGTCATACTACTTGGTCTTGTTCAATTGACACATCAAAAACTTGGGTCATTAGATACTATGGTTCCTTTTTTTTCAAAAAAAAAATGTTTTGGGTGAAAATCATGATAATGATGATGAAGATGATGTGTTCAAGGACATGGGAATTGATTGAGTGGCCTTCTCTCTCTCTCTTTTTTTTTTTCATTCTCTTTTGAGGACCATCATCTTTTATGGTCATTGACTCATTGTACACCCACCAAATCCAAACCCCACAAAACATGCAAATATGAGAAAGTGCTTCCATTTTTATTATTAGCGTTACACTTAAAGGAAAAAGCTACACACATAAACTGGGGAAAAGGGGCATAGTCGTAGTGGGAAGATGCACTTTGGCCTTTTACAGGTGAAATTTTCAGGTCGATGTGAGACTTGGTTTTGAACTTTTGTTACGTACGCTGCTTTCGTTTTGGCTGTGAGACTTGGGTTTGAACTTTTGTTACGTACGCTGCTTTCGTTTTGGCTATAAAACGTGTGATATATATATATATATATATGTATATATATTTTAAGGAGCTTTGGGATTTGAGAACTGCTGTTTCTTTTCCCTGTCAATCATTAAAGAAGACCATAGAAAGGCCATGGCCGTGGGGCTCAAGGAGACTATTCTCATCTTTAATAAAGGTCATACCTCAGATTACGTTATCCACGTATTTTACAAATTCTCTCTTTTCTTTCATTTATTGCTTCATGTAATATTTTCCATCCTTTTGGGGACTTCGATTCCTTTTTCCCCCCTTCCCGTAATCAAAAATTACAATTTTGCCTTTTTTTTTTTCGGCTGTCGTATCCCGAATCAGGTCCATTAATAAAGCCCATAAATTCCAACCATCTTCAACTTTTTTATTTTTTTCATTAAACCAAAATTACATTCTTCGTAGTTTGTATGCTTTTCGTTTATTAATTCATTGATTTCTAGGGGTAGGCTGCTTTAATTTGTTCTTCATGTGGTGTTGGAAAAAGGTTAATACATAATAATAGTAAGTTGTAACCGTTTTATTCAAAGCATAGATTTTTAAATACGCTTACGTTGAAGTCTTTCCTGCATTTTCTTGGTACATAATAATAGTAAGTTGTAAACATTTTATTCAAAGCATAGATTTTTAAATACGATTACGTTGAAGTCTTTCCTGCATTTTCTTAGTACCGAAAAGGAAAACAGAGTCAAAGCAGGTATCTTTCGGTTCGGCGGCTAGCCTCGTCCCAGTTGAGGCAGATGCTGGATATGGAGCCGTGATCTCGAACCGGGAATTCATGTCCTAAAACATAGCAATCGGATGAGAAATTTGAGCCACATTTCCAAAGAAAACGACAATAATCGGGATAAAGGATGTCAGCCCAAAAGCGACGCTAACTTGAAAAACGACTTTAACATGGAAAGCGAAACAATTCTTCTGCTAAGAGGAAAACGAATGCGAGGAGAGAGTTAAAAATACCTTCTTCGGATAGAAAACGACAAGAAATCAGCATCAGTCAAACAAGCGACAATGTTGTATAAACAACATATTTCTGTCGAACGACAATCATTAGTTAATGGACATAAAACTGAAATACGACAATAGTATTAAAAAAAAAAGCAACAAAAAAAAATGACTATCTACAGTATCATTATATAAAAAATAGTTCAATAAAACAACGAAAACCGTTTAAAACGACAATAAGTAGTAAACGACACCAAAGTAAACCACTACACGATAAATACGCAGTTAATGAATAAACGACCTAAACCTATTAGAACCACGAACGATACCTCAATAACGACATAGATACTTGAAGCGACAGTTAAGTACAAAACCAATAACTTGAAAACTACGAAGTAATATAAAAGTTACATCAGAATAAAACTACAATAACTACAATGAACTACGTCATTCTGTAAAAAGACAAAAACTCAATGAGCTCTGACAATAGCAATATAAGAATGCTGAGAGACTACAAACGACATTTGACCTACAAAATAACAATAAACAGGAATAAGAAAATACATAGAAAACGCAAGACCTTAAAATAACGACACAATTAACTTAATAATTGACGACGATCACCGCAGAAATAACATCAACAAGGAAAAACTATATGAATTAGGAAACGACAACGAGAACTGCAGTTAACAACGAAATCAGATATAAACTACGAAAAGGAACCTATAAAACCGAACTATATTAAAAAAAAAAAAAACAAATGAGAAAATCAAAAAATAAGATCAACAATAACTTTGGAATTGACAGTGGTAAAATACTAACAACTTAAAACATGAATTCACCAAGGAAAAAAGACATCAATTGATTAAACAGGTACTGCATTAACTGTAGAGGACAGCATGAAAATGAAATGACAGTAATAAAGGAAAACGACAAGAAATAAACCTAGAAGAAAGCGACGAGAAATTAAAATAAACGACAAGGACTAGAAAGAAACTTACAACATAAAACTACTTCAGCAAAAAGAGAAAAGGAGACAAACTTGAAACAGCAAAACTACATGAGAAAACATCATCAACTATTGGGGGAGGTGTTGGATTTAAAACGATTTTCGCAGTGGAAGATTGGCTCAGGAACATTCAAAATTTTTCACAAAACAATTGACTATACGAGTGCATAGTATTAATTCATAGCAAATAGGAACATATAAAGAGAATAGATCTAATACCTCTTGTAGACTATCAGCGGATCCTAGCTTTACTGTCTTCTCAATCACGATCTTCCAATCCAATACTCAAGCACAACTGAATGAACGTGTGAGCGTTGCGTACTATTTCTTAAATTCACACTTTAAGCCCTTACAATTTTCTCAACACATGAGATTGCAAGAGTTTGTTCTATAGAGAATAGGAAGACACTCTTCTTTTTCTCTCTAGTTTATGGAGGCTCTGTAGAAAATAATACGTAGTCTCTTCTGTATATTCTGCTAGGGTTCCTTTATATATATATATATATATGTTTATTTATTAAATTATTTAATAAATTATATATATTAATAAAATCATAATAATATATATATATATATAACGTTTTAATGAAAACGTAAACATATATATATATATATATATATATATATATAAATTAGCAGATGATTCACTCCTTCAAGAAAGAGTGTTTCACTTTTAGTCAGTTTCTCAATTTCTATTCATCTAATTATCTGATAATTAGATATTTTTAAATTCAAAATTTAAACAAATTAGGAAACTTATCTCTCCATAAATTTAAATTAACTAATTCAAAATTAATTAATTATTTAATTAATAACAATTATTAATTACATAGAGATAAACTATTTATCTAGACAAAGTGTGCAGTAACAGAAACAATGTAATATTCAGTACAGTATTTGTAAGAGGTGGAATGGGGACCTATGAACCTGTAATTCAAGCTCCAATAAATTATGACAATTAATTAAACTATTTAATTAATTTGTCTAATTTATTAATTCCAGTATTACTCTACTAAAAATATGGAATTGTACTCTTGAAGTTAAAAAATTAATTTACTCAGAAAATAGGGAGTAGTCCATTAATTTAATCATTACATGCGGTTCAATCCTCTATAGATAATTCATAATTGGAGTTAGGTCATATTCTATTTACCTCTCCAATTATATCTTTATCTTTGTGTAGCATTAATTCTCTACTGAATAATTAATTTATAAATCTATTATAAATTGAATACTCAAACTATTCAAGTCCTGAATCAATACACAGGGGAATCATCTTTCTAGCTTCCTAATAGAAGGAATGAATTCCATATCTGTAAGTTACATTCCCAGCTACTCATCTCATCATGCTCTCAAGATACAAGTATTTCGATCTATTTAAAAACAAATCTTTAACAAGTACACCAAAGAATATAATGTTATAAATAAGAGTCTATAACTACTCAGGATTAAGATTGATCTACATATGATTATCTAGTGACATTATTTGAACTCTCAACAGTTAACGGAATTTATGTGAGATTCAAATTATGTCTAGTACTTCCATTGTGATGTCAACACATCAATAGTCCGGATAAAACTATTACATTCTTAATGTTAATGGACCGTACTAATAATATTTAATTAAATATTTAAAACTTTAATTAATTATTACGAACTATATTTAGTTTATTATTCATAAATTTAATTCTTATGTATATAACACTTATATGTTAAATTTATGATCACATAAATAAATCAGGGATTTTCTGATATTTAATGACATACTAATTATGCACAAATTCAAATAGAAAAATGTCATTTTATTAATTCAACAAATATCCAAAATATACATGCTTTTAGGGCATAATCCTAACAATCTCCCACTTGCCCTAAAGCAGGTGAGACATATCTATTAATTCTAAACCCTCCAAGTGACTCTCAAAAGTCTTCGCTGGAAGCGTTTTTGTAAAAGGATCAGCAATGTTGTTTTTGGATAACGACCACGTCTCCTCGATGTACTATCTCTCTAATCAGATGATACTTCCTCTCTATATGCTTTCCTCTCCTGTGACTTCTTGGTTCTTTTGAATTCGCTACCGCTCCACTGTTGTCGCAGTATAAAGTCAGTAGCTTATCCATATTTGGAACAACTTCCAAATTAGTAAAGAACTTTCTGAGCCAAACTGCTTCTTTAGCTACTTCACAAGCTGCTATGTATTCTGTTTCCATAGTAGGATCTGTAGTGCTGGATTGTTTAATACTTCTTTAGACAACGGCTCTACCACCAAGAGTGAACATTGACCCAGACGTCGACTTTCGAGTATCTTTGTCTGATTAAAAATCAGAATCAGTGTAACCAGTAGGAATCAAGTCATGACTTAAATAAACCAGCATATAATTTCTCATTCTCCTAAGATACTTGAGAATATGCTTTACTGCTATCCAGTGATCTAATCCTGGATTTGATTGAAAACGACTGGCTAGCCCTACTGCGTAGCATATATCAGGCCTAGTACACAACATAGCGTACATAAGGCTGTCAACTGCAGACGCATAAGGAACCCGTCTCATATCCTCTTTCTCTTGAGGTGTCTTGGGACATTGCTCTTTCGAAAGGATAACTCCATGTCAAGAAGGTAACTGTCATTTCTTGGAGTTTTGCATCGAAAAACGAATGAGTATCTTATCAATATAAGATACTTGAGACAGTGCCAAAAGTCTGTTTTTGCGATCTCGAATAATTTAGATCCCAAGCACATAACTTGCTTCTCCTAATCTTTCATTTGGAATTGCTCGGCTAGCCACTTCTTTACATTAGATAATATTTCCACATCATTCCCAATGAGCGAAATATCATCTACATAAAGAACTAGGAAGACCACTTTATTGTCTTTGATGTACTTGTATACATAAGGTTCATCAACATTTTGATCGAAACTATAAGACTTGATCGTCTCATCAAATCTTAGATTCCATGATCTTGAAGCTTGCTTAAGTCCATAAATA
>JXTB01000461.1:111521-153597 GCA_002914805.1 Parasponia andersonii
ATATAGATAAACTATTTATCTAGACAAAGTGTGCAGTAACAGAAACAATGTAATATCCAGTACAGTGTTTGTAAGAGGTGGAATTAGGGACCTATAGACCTGTAATTCAAGCTTCAATAAATTATGACAATTAATTAAACTATTTAATTAATTTGTCTAATTTATTAATTCCAGTATTACTCCACTAAAAATATAGAATTACACTCTTGAAGTTACAGAATTAATTTACTCAGAAAACAACGAGCAGTCCATCAGTTTAATCATTACATGTAGTTCAATCCTCCATAGACAATTCATAATTAGAGCTAGGTTATATTCAGTTTACCTCTCCAATTATATCTTTATCCTTGTGTACCATTGATTCTCTAATGAACAATTAATTTATAAATCTATTATAAATTGAGTATTCAAATTGGTCAAGTCCTGAATCAATACACAAGGGAATCATCTTTCTAGCTTCTTAATGGAAGGAATGGATTCCATATCTGTAAGCTACATCCCCAGCTACTCATTTCATCATGCTTCCAAGATACAAGTATTTCGATCTGTTTAAAAACAAACCTTTAACAAGTATGTCAAAGAACATAATATTATAAATAGGAGTCTATAACTACTCAGGATTAAGATTGATATACATATGATCATCTAGTGACATTATTTGAACTCTGAACAGTTAACGGAATTTATGTGAGATTCAAATCATATCTGGTCCAGTCCTATATAATCAAATTATATAAAGTACCTCCATTATGATGTCAACACATCAATAGTCTGGATAAGACTATTACATTCTCAATGTTAATGGACTATACTAATAATATTTAATTAAAGATCCCAAAGTTTAATTAATTATTACAGACTATATTTAGTTTATTATCCATAAATTTAATCCTCGTATATATATAACACTTATATGCTAAATTTCTAGTCACATAAATAAACCAGAGGTTTTTCTGATATTTAATGACATACCAATTATGCACAAATTCAAATAGAAAAATATTATTTTATTAATTCAATAAATAATCCAAAATATATATACTTTTAGAACATAACCCTAACATGGGTTAAGAACGATGGAAAAATAGAAATAAACTAGCTATAAATCTTAAAAACACGATAACATAAACAACATTTTTGTACTCTATGAAAAGGCACAGGCACATCTTCTCACTGATGCTTCCATATTGAGACAAGATTATGTGGCAAGACGTTATTGGATTTTATAGAATTGATGCAATGCAGCTAATTTAGTAGAACTTTACGAGTTAATTAAAACATTCCAAGATAAGGAATTTTGAAAAAATTAATGCATTTATTTAATTTTAATCCTATGTTTTGAATTATGTAGCTGAATCTAGTAAATGCACTTGAAAAAATTCAGGATGAACTTAGGAATTCTGAAAGGTTGCATTAAATATTGCTACATGTATTTGGGATTTTGTTTACCTATAAATTCTTGAGATTTGCTTTATATCTTTATTGTGGTACCAATGAGGGTTTGTTTTCCTAATTTTATAGGATTCGAGAGCGAATCAATACATAATTAGGAAATTTAGAGAGGTCGTTTTCTGAGTGTTTATATCCTTCTCATTAGACCCAATACATCACCTGAAATGAAATTCTCATATTTCAAAGACTCAAATGTTAACAAATCAACAATAATTATTCTTTATTAAAAAAAATTATAAATAATAAATTAGATTCTTTTATTTTTACTGATTTGTCAGCATATAAGATAATAAGCTAATAAGATACCAAACGAGACAACATTTTGGAAAAGCAGATCTTAGTCTGTATCACCCTTCCTCAATGATTAGTATTCACATATGATTATTTTGTTATTTAAATTATGTTTGAAAACTTTCTAAACAGTTAAAAATGAAATTTCTGATTTGCTTCAATCTGTGTTTTAACGCTAAATTTGTAAAGATGGACTTATATTTATAATTGCGATAAATACTCTTTTCAAATAAACGTTATTTCTCTACAAGAAGAAAAATAGGAAAGGACTCGAAACATAAATAATCTTCAGTGTAATATTCTCATACAAAATAAAAAAAAAAGCTTTTGATTATTAGACTTTGATTTAAAAAAAGAAAATTATCTCATACAGTTACAACTCAATCGATCAAATGAAAAAAAAAAAAAGAATGCAATGATTAGTTAAAACAATTAGCTTGATAACTTAATAATATAACGAGTAGAGGGAATGTTACAGTAGTTATACATATGCAATTAATGATCTAGAAGCAAACTTTTAAAAGGCAACAAAACCAAAGTTGGAATTCTTCCTATACACTTGCAATGTGTATATAACTAGACGAAGGATTAGTACATTTGGCTATAATAGAATTGAAAAATGGTAGGTATATCAAAATTTTTATCAAATTTTTAATACGAATATATGCGACATATAAATTGTTATTATTCAATTGATATATTAAAATTTATTATAAATAAATTAATCATATTCACTAATTGAATCATGCCAATTCACATATTACATGTATTAATATTAAAAATTTAATACAAATTTTGGGATATCTAACCTTATTCTAATAGAATTTTTGTATATGCAAATTAAAGTGTTGTAAAATTCTAAAATTATTGTAACTTGTAAGAGTTTCTACAACCGAGTAGGGTAATAGAGTGATTGAGACTAGAGCAATCCCCTACCACTCTGGTTAATAGGCTAGAGCAATACACTCAAATGTTATTTCTAATATGCCCCATCGTTGGATCTGGTAAAACCAGTCCGAAAGTCCCTAATGAACGTATCCAATAACAAAGACGAAAGCTTCCATGATTATGTCAAAAAAAAGAGTCCACATGATATCCCATTTCCTCCATTTTTATTGAAAAATAAAAAAAAAATACTAGAGTATTGTAAATATTTTATTTGGATATCCATTATAGAAAATATCATGAAAAGAAGACAAAAGATGATGCATTATTATATCTTATTTTTAAAGATATCATTAAAAGTATTATGGAGATTATGTTAGGAAATAGGCAAAAGATAATTATTATACTTGTAAACTTTAATAATTTTTTTAGGTCTATAAATAGACCATTCTATTTATAGAATGATACAAGTAAGAAAATCAAAGGTAAAAATAAATAAATAAATAAAGAGAAGAAAGAAAATTTGCCCACTTTTATGTTCTAATGTTATCTTTAGTTATAAAATATATATTATATATTAATGATATATTATCAGTATGATAACTTTGGAGTGTTTGGAAGCACTTCTCAATTAAAGTTATGCGGAGAACCATTCACTGAAGGAGAAATGTTAGAAAAAATATATTCTACTTTCCATGCATGCAATATAATTTTACAATAACAATATAAAGAGTGATGTTATAAAAAAATATTCTGAATTAATATCATGCATCCCTGTTATTGAACAAAATAATCAACTTTTGATAAAAAAATAAAGAGTTTTGTCCAACTGGTTTAACTCCATTTCTTGAAGTGAATACGATATATAATGATTATATTTCACTCCCTAAAGGGAATGCAGCAAATGGCAAACCTAACCGTAGTCATCGCCAATTGTAAGACCACAGTAGTGGGCACAGACTTGTTCATGGTCGTAATAATATTTGGTATTATAGTGGGTATAGTGACTATTCCCTAAATTTCAAGTAAAAGGGAAATAATAAAAAATGGAAGAAAAATAAAGAAAATATCTGTCATATATGTGGAATGACTGAACATTAGGAGCGTACTTATCGTCACCCAAACATCTTTTTGATCTTTACCAAGCTTAGAAAGAAAAAAGTAGGAAAGGCATAGAAACAAATTCTGCTGAGCAAGATGGTTCTATAAACAATCTAATTTTGGATCTGTCTGATTTTCTCAATAACATTCCCAACAAGAATATTGATGATTTGATTGATGATGATAATATCAACACTGGTTAACTATTTTTCCAATATTAGTCTTTATATTATTTTTATAATTTTAAACAATAAGACTTTATATTATCATAAAGTTTTCAATAAGATTTTTTTCGTATGTTTCTTTATATGTAATGGTTTGAATAATTAAAAATTAATATTCCTTTTACTTAATTCTTTCTCTTATCTTTGTTTAATATTTATGAATAATTCTTTCTCTTATCTTTTTTTTTAATATTTATGAAGAAACATGAACGTAAATGATAAAATTATTAGCGCTAAAGTTACTGCTGAAGATCAATACATTGCAGAAAGTGCGACAATACATACTATTCTAAAAAGGAAGAACTATTCTTCCTATTTGCGATTTATTGTATCCAATATCAAAAAAGTATCTGGGGTTGCTAATATTATTGAACGTAAAGAACAAATATTATGTTACCCGGAGGTACAAAATTTATAATAGATAATCCGTTATTTTCTAGTAGATAAAGAGAAATTTATTAAGTTTTAAAGATATTCGTTACAATAGTTATCGTATTGAGACTATAAATAAAGATGACACAAAATATCTCTATATTACATCTATTATCTCAGGCAAAAAATGTATATTGGAAAAATTAGTTATATTATTTTCTAGAATATTACGCATTTATAAATCTAGTCGAATCTAATATCGTGGAGAACTAAAAATTATTATATCCAAAGAACTTTATTCTTTGGCATGACCAACTGGGCTATCCCAGATTAATCATGATGCAAAGAATCATTAAAAATTCACATGGCCACACCTTAAAGAATTGAAAAATTCTTTTATCCAGTAATTTTTCATGTGCTGCTTGTGCTCAAGGAAAAATGATTGTCAGGATATCTCCACCAAAAATAACAATTGAATCTCCAACATTTTAGGACGAATTCAAGGAGATATATGTGGGCCCATTACTCCATAGCAATTTGATATTTCATAGTATTAATAGATACCTCAACTCATTGGTCACACATTTATTTATTGTCTACTTGTAATCCTGTGTTTGCGAGACTCGTACAAATAATTTATTTACAAGTTGAATTTCTAGATTATACTATAAAGAAAATTTGATTTGATAATACTGGAGAATTTATATTCCAAGTATTTAATGATTATTATATGTCAATTGGAATTATTATTGAGCATCCTATTGCTCATATACATAGACAAAATGGATTGGCTGAGTTATTTATTAAGCATCTATAATTAATTACTACGCCATTACTAATAAGATCAAACTTATCAAGTTCTGTTTGACGACATGCAATCTTACATATAGGAGCACTTATTCACATTAGACTAATTGCTTATCATACATACTCTTTGTTACAAATTGTTTCTGGTCAAGAACTAAATATATCCCATTGAGTATCAAGATGGGCCTCTAGAGAAGACTAAAAATTTATATTGAATTTGAATCGCCGTTCATTAGCAGTTGACATTATTGAATAAATAATCTTAGAAGAGGTCCAGGTACCTAATAATATTGAAAATAAAGAGATATCTATAAATTATGTTAGCTCATGAAAAGAGTGAAATCACGATAAAATAATTGTCAATAATATATTTGCGTATGTAGTAGCTATTGATATTATAAATAAAAGCGAGAATCTTAAACCAAGATCTATCAACGAATGTCGATGTGAAAATGATTAGCCAAAATGGAAAGACACAATCTAGGAAGAATTGAAATATCTTGAGAAGTCTTAATTAGTTTAGCAGTCTTTAAAGGATATGAAATGCATCTAATAGATATTATTATAATATATTTATATAGATCACTTGACAATGATATTTATATGAAAGTTCCTGAAGGATTTAAAGTACTTGAAGTACTTAATTCAATACATCGAAAAATGTGTTCAATAAAATTACAAAGGTCTTTATATGGATTAAAATAATTCGGACGCATGTGGTATAACTGCCTTAGCGAATAACTTTTGAATAATCTTATTTATTCATGCATTCTTATCAAGAGCTCAAAAATCAAATTTGCTATTATTGCAATATATGTCGATGATTTAATATCATTGGGACTCTTGAGGATATTGATGAGGCAATAAAATATCTAAAGAAAGAATTTGAGATGAAAGATCGCAGAAAAATAAAATTTTATCTCGGCTTAAAAATCAAGTATTTACAAGATGAGATACTTATCCATCAGTCGACTTATATAGAAAATATTTAATATTTTTATATGAACAATGCTTACCCATTAAGTATCCCAATGGTTGTTAGAACGCTTAACATGAAAAAGGACAACTTTCATCCTCAAGAAGATAACGAATAAATTCTTGTTCCTGAAGTATAATATTTGCGTGTAATTGGAGCTCTTATGTATCTTGCCAATTGTACTCGACCCGATATAGCTTTTTCTATGAATTTGTTAGCAAGGTAGTTCTACTCCAACTCAAAGACATTGGAAAGAAATTAAGAAAATACTACATTATCTTTGAGGAACGACTGATATGAATTTGTTTTAATCAAATAAATCCAAATCACAACTAACTGTATTTGTAGATACATAGTATTTGTCTAACTTTCACAAAGCTCAATCCTATATAGGTTATGTATATTCAACATATTCAAGAAGTATACAAATTGCCTTCTTTCAGAGTAATTCCAACTATGATACGGAGGATAATATTGTATGTATTACTCAATTTAAAGGTGGGTATATTAAAGATAATAGAACTAAACATGTATTTGAATTATAGAAGAAAAGTGATAAAAATATTCAACAAATTTGTTCCAATGACAACTTAGTGGGATCTATTCACCAAAGCATTCATTACTGCAATATTTAAGAAATTGGTGCATAATATTAGAATATGTCGACTTAGAGATCTTCAATGATATTTTAAAGTATATAAGTCATAGTTACATGAGGGGGAGATAGTTACATACTATACTTTTTTCCCCTTAGCCAGTGTTTTATCCCTTGGATTTTCTATTAAGATATTCAATGAGATAGTTTTCAAAAGTGTAACTTGACTAGGATATTGTATTCTTTTTCTTTCACTTAGATTTTTCTCTTATTGAGTTTTTTCTTCCTAGTAAATTTTTAATGAGGCATTTACATGACATTTTCTTGTATGATGGATATCTAAGAGAAAGTGATGTAAATATTTTATTTGGATATTCATTATAGAAAATATCATGAAAAGAAGACAAAAGATTAAAAATACATCAATTAGATCTTATCTTTAAATATATCGTTATAGATATCATGAAGATTTTTTTTTTATATAAAAAAAGTGAGATTTAACTAATGACATCTATTTGTTACAAATTAAAAGAAAATATCTACTACTACTTAATATCCACCTCACCCATTAAGGATAATAGACTTTCACGTATACTCTCGCTGTGACTCGAACTTAGAAACGAGATTCTAGATAATAAATGCTCTTACCGCTTGAGTCAACCCATTTCGTCAAAATATCATAGAGATTATATTAGGAAATATACAAAAATAATTATGCTATTTGTAAACTTTAATAATTTCTTTAGGTCTATAAATAAACCATTCAATTTATAGAATGATACGAGCAAAAAAATTAAATGCAATGAAAAATAAAGAAAGAAAGAAAATTTGGTCACTTTTATGTCATAATATTATGTAGGACATGAAAATAGCCTCTCAAAGACCGATCTCACTTTTGTTTTAGTCAATACATATCAACTAATATGGTATGGGCCAAAATATCAACCTTATACCGTCGACGGGTCTACATTGTAGCATAGTTACGTAATGTATATCAGGGCCTTACAAGTGGGTTTTTGTTTTTGTTTTATTTATTTATTTATTTTATTATTATTTTTTAAAACAAGGTGGAAAGGGCTCTCATTCATTTAATTACACGACGACTTGGGTCCCAAATCGTAAAACCTGTCATGTGCTGTCACCTAACTCTCAAAACAAACGGACAACATCCATGGCTTACGTGTCACTTGCCACAGTTTTAGTCCGACCATGCGACGGTACGTCATGTCTTTCTCTCTCGATATTTCCAAGGAAACTTGACAAACTGCTCGCCTTCCCTGTGGAGATTGGCACAAAGTGTTCAGTTCTCTCGTAGTACATGGCCTTCTTCTTCTTCTTCCTCCCATTCCAGGTCTCTTTTCCTAAGCCATTTTTCTTCCACTTACTATTTTTTTTTTCCGAAAGATTTTTATTTGCCGAATTTTTTTTATTCTATAAGAAAATGGAGAAATACCTGAAAATGATATAAATAAAAGAGTGGTAAGAATAATAATAATTAATAACAAGAATGATGTGGCTTTTATCCGTGGATTGAATTTAATTGATGAATGATTTAGCACCTTCGAATAACTATGACCGAATATGCTCTCATTGCGCCAAGTTCAACCTCTCTTCCGGTTTCTATTTTTCGTTTTCATTGCCCCTGATGAAAGACTTTTCTTTTATGGGGTTTTCTCTACCCAAGGTTTTGGTCCTTTTCCTTTATCTTTCAATTTGGGGAGTTGGGTATCCAAAAAACAAACCAATCAGTTTCTATTCTTGACCATATTTTGTGTCTCGTCTCATTCACATAACAGTTGTTTGAAGCTAAAATAATAAAGGGGTTGATGGCTTTTGTGTTCTAATCGATCGGGGTTTATTGAATTAACGTAATCCAAAATTTATTATGGATTGTTCATCTGGGTTTGTTCAATTTGGCGGGTTTCTGGAGTTAACCTGATTTCTGGGGTTTTTTTCTTTAGCGCTAATAATAGCAACCGCACGTGGTTTTCTAGATTATGATGAAGTTTTGAGGATTTTGTGAACTGGGTCTTTCTTAGAAATCCAGATTTCGGAGGATGAATGCGGTTGGGAGGTTAGGGAGTTACATCTCCCGAGGCGTATACACCGTCTCTGGGCCCTTTCATCCATTTGGTGGTGCCGTGGATATTATTGTAGTTGAACAGCAAGACGGGAGCTTCAAATCGTCACCTTGGTATGTCCGGTTTGGCAAGTTTCAGGGGGTTTTGAAGACAAGAGAGAAGGTAGTCAAGATATGTGTCAATGGAGTTGAGGCTAATTTCCACATGTATTTGGATCACAAAGGGGAAGCTTACTTTCTTAGGGAGGTAGATGATGTGGAGGAAGGGGAGTCAGTATCAAATCCTTCTTCCTGTTCTGGTGATGAGACAGAAGAGCAATCACCGGATGATCGGACGCCATTGACGTCCAAAACTTGCAATTCTGATGTTGATAGTTCAAAGACAGTTGATCAGATGGAGAAGAGCAATGGGAAGATCGCGGACAGGACCAATTCGCGTCGGTCGAAGATACTTGGCTTTGTTTTTGGAAAGACGTCGATGAAGGAGAACGATTATGGGGAAGAGAATTTTATAAGGAGGACTGATTCACTGGAGCGTGCAGAGTTTGCTGCTAATCTTTTAGAAGTGAAGTGGTCCACCAATCTTGCCACTAACAAACCTAGAAAGGATAATACTTTCCCGTTTCTGGATCCTAATGTTTCGGATGATCAGGCACACGAAGAGATGAATGTTGATAATAAGGAAAGCAATGTGAACTCATCTCTACGTGATAGCCTAGAAAACAGTCTAGAAAACGGGACTTGTTCCTACAATGAGCAAGTTGTCATTCATTCTCAGTCTGGCTTAGGTAGTTACCTTCAGGAAACCGATTTGGAAATTTCTGGTACAAGTACCTCAGAGAAATATGTTGAGACTTCCACCATAAATGAAAGTGTTGTTGTTAGTAAATGTGAAGAAGCCTTGGACTTCTCCAAATGTGCTGATCACGTGGAGAATTCAGATAGAGTCCTTTCTGGGATCAGTGGTACTGGTTTGCTAGTTCCACATGAGCTTGAAGTTTGTGCTGGCAAACAATTCAATGAGGAAGAGGTGTTTAATGGAAGAGATGTTGTATTACCAAGCTGTAGCATTTCCCGGGATGGTGAAACTGATGAAACTCGATCTATTGTTTTTTGTGAATCATCAGAGAGCTCAATTGTCAGGAAGTATTCTTCAGGCAAACAAACTCATGAAGCAGTGTATATTTCTAGTGGAGAAGGTGGGGAACTTCACGTTCATGCTGAAATGCTCCATGCAACAATGGAACCACTGTCTCAGGTAATCTTTTTATCAGGACCTGTTATTTCTTAAAAAAAGCCTTTCAGCAATCTAGTACTTTTGGATATATTGATTATATAACTTATTAAATGTTCTTTCAGAAAAGATACTTGCTAGATAGCTTAATTACGATAACAATTTGGCTAGATTTGTTCTATGATTTAGTATTCAATTTTAGATATTGTTGAGAATGAGGTATAGAGAGTTTTTCATTAGGATATGGTTACGGAGCAGCTCATTGAGGATTTTGAACTGGAGGCCCCTCCAGTGGAGGAACCGGATGATTACTCGGAACAAACAAATCCCTCTGAGTCTTGCACGCCAAACAATAATGTGGTCCTTTATGAGCCATTCATAGCACAAGAATCCCATGCTCAAATTATCCATACAAGCGCAATACCTGATTCAGTTGAAGAAGTTAAGTCACAGAGCACCTGCCCCATATCTGGTTTCAGTGACTCGCAACTTCAGGATGAGAAATCCGTGAAGGTTGATGGTTTCACAAGCAGTTTACAATCTTCTTCTGGGTCAGTAAGAGAGTTTGTCATAACTCAGGCAACAAATGGACCACCGTCAGTTGGTCTAGAGGAAGACCAATTGCTTTTTGGTGACATTGATGAATTTAAAATCAGTGAGATTCAGGGAGTGGAATCAGATTTTCCAGTATATATAGGTGGAGACCATTGTCCTTCGTATAGTCCAAAAGGCATTGAAGAGCTGAATGGATCAATTAACAAAGATGATCAATCACACTCATTGGAAGAGGAAGTTGTTCACGAAAATCAATCAACAGTTTATGAGAACTCAGTAGGAAAATTGAGGGTGTCATCGAGTCCCATATGTATCAGTAGAATTCATAAGGTCTCTGGTGAGGAAGTTGGGTGGCTGACAGAATCCTTGCCTACTATGTGGTCTCCTATTGACAGGTTTGATGAGCATGATATTCGTTGTCTAAGCCATTCATTGGATTCAAATACCAAATCATTGAATTGGACAATACCTAGCGAAGATAACTCAAGCTCTACCAAATTAGGTGTAGACAAAGGATGCCATTTAGAAACAGAGCTGCTTGACATCAATAATAGCATGGAAACTGGGGGGCTTAAGAATGTCCCTGTGAATCCTACCATCGGTAAGAAACTCTCGAAGTATATCTTATTTAATATTTGCTGAGAGCTTTTTTTTTTTTTTTTTTACCCTATGGGTTTGGATATTGGAACTCTGAAATTTGCTTCTTTTGTGGAAAAGTTGATAACTTTGATATTAATGTAGAAATGATACGGTTCCATCCTGTAGTGAAACCATTGATATAAGATAAGTAGCTAACTTTTTCAGATTATTTCATTCTTAGTTTAAAATGCCTTATCTAGTTGAAATGGCAAACAAAATGTAGACAGCTGTAAGTGCTCCTTAAGCAGAATTGTAGAAAGTTATGTTAAATTGTGCTCCATGCAGAAATTTCTCTTTGCAAACATTTGTTTTTCAAAGGGATGGGATCTGATGCTGCTTCTCAAGCCTTTGATGCCGAAAAACTAGATCTTGAGAATTTTACTTCTCTAGGCGCTGTGGCTGTGAAAGATGATAGGCTTGTTGTCAGAATTAATGGTTGTTATTTTCCATGGGATGCGGCTGCTCCTATTGTTTTAGGGATGGTTTCATTTGGAAGCGCACAAATTTTTGAACCAGAAGGCATGATAGCTGTTGACAAGGTGGAGAAAACTATTACAGGAGATCCATCAAAAGCAAATCTTCCTCCTGGTGGAAGCTGGAGACTCTGGCCTTTCTCCTTCAGGAGATCAAGATCTTGGAAGCCTGTGCAGCCAGCTCTGCATGATGCTGGAAATTCCGATGCGAATAATGCTTCAGAGATCACAGTTAGCATGAGTGAAGATAAAATTGTGCTTGAACGCAAGATGGCGAAGAAAATGGTTAGGGTACTCTGTCCAACATCTGAGCAGCTGGCGTCCTTGAATCTGAAGGAAGGAGGGAACACAGTAACGTTCACATTCTTGACTCCGATGCTGGGGAAGCAGCAGGTAGTATTGTTTTTCATGTTCTTACCGGATTCTCTCTCTTGGCCAAATACTTCTTGTTTAAATTCTTTTACATATAATTTTGAGTAGATGTATGCTTACATATAATTATATTGCACAACAGATTGACGCCAGAATTTATCTGTGGAAATGGAATACCCGTATAGTAATCTCAGATGTGGATGGAACAATCACAAGGTAGTTCTATTTGATACCTTTCTAATTCAATGGGGAATTTCTGGTACATTATCTTACAAAGTAGAAAAGTTTGTCTTGAGAAAACATTACTTGATTAATCTTCAAATGAAGTTTACATAGATTACACGGCCATACAGAATTAAGTAGTAACTCTTTTGAGATATTTGATGGAGCACACATACTGTAGAACGTTGGACTTAATTGTTTTAAACTAGTTTCTTCTTTGTGTTTGTGATTTAGTTTTTCTTTTGGCGGTCAATGTAAAGAATTCTGGGTTTTTTTTTTGTTTTTTGTTTTTTGTTTTTTGACTTGTCCTGTCCTTATGTATTGTCCTGTTATTACAGATCAGATGTTCTAGGTCAGTTCATGCCCCTGGTTGGAGTAGATTGGTCACAAACAGGTGTTGCACATTTATTTTCAGCTATTAAGGTTTGTTGAATTCCATCTTATGCATTTGAATCCTTCACATTTTCGAATTTCATATTTGATTCCTTATTACATCATATCACAAAAACTTTGTTGGTTGGCTTCACACACTCTAGCCCACTATATCAATCAAAAGTATGTTTAGGTGGCTCCACATGTTGGAATTGGTCCGTACTTTAGCCTACTTATTCTGTTATATGGTCTTATCAAGCCACAAATGCAAGTGATGTTATGCATCGGTCACTGGCGAAAATTATGTTAGTTTTGTGTTTGGTTGTTTTGGATCCAATAATTTATCCTTTCTGTGTACAATATAAGTGATGACTAGCAAGGACCAACTGTTTATTGTCATGTATTTCAGGAAAATGGATATCAATTGCTTTTTCTGAGCGCGCGTGCAATTTCACAGGCCTATCTTACTAGACAATTTCTCTTCAACCTTAAGCAGGTGCGGATACAGAACGTACTAGTATTCTTGCTTTGGTATTAAGAAACTAAAATAGAAAGTACTGGTTATGGTGTCTGATATGTGGTTTTATGTCGTACTTGCAGGATGGAAAGGCTTTACCAGATGGGCCTGTGGTTATTTCCCCTGATGGGCTGTTTCCTTCTCTTTATCGAGAAGGTAAATGCTTCATTTGCGTCGTAGTTTGATGACTTTAGTATTTGCATTTTGATCAACTTGATATTTTTGAAAATATAAATATCAGACTGAAGCATTTTTCTTAGATAAATTCCTAGGTAATGGACTTACAAGCTTTTCGAACAACATTCCTCCCATAGTCTGTTTAGAAGCTGAAAAATAAATTTTTGTCCAACATTATTTTCATAGTTGGAAGTTACTTTGAAGCAGAAAATAAAGCTGTGCTTTCTTCAATCAGGATGACCGGTAAAGACAATGGTTTATAGGTTTTCCTTTTTAATAAAACTTTTAGTCACCCTTATTCTCAAACAAGAATAGAGACCATTCTTATTTTGATAGGTTTTCCTTTTGTTAAACTGTTAATCACCCTTATTTTCAAACAAGAATAGAGACCATTCTTTGAAATTCCTAAGAAATCTTCTCTTGGTACCCAGATGACACTGTCCGTGGAAGCGCTTGTTTCTTTTTTTATTATAATCTTTTTACCCATTAGTTAAAGGTCTTCCAAATTAAGTGTATGTAATCCTTGCATGAATCATTTGCTGTTTTGTTAATTCAAGTTTAGATTAACCCAGGTTTTCTTCTATTTGTTGAAACATAATATCTCTGGTTTGATATTGTTTAGCAATTTAATATCTTTTGGTTGTCATTCCTTTCTGATTATTTGAGCCTGGGCTGACATCCTCTTTTTTTCCTCAGTTATTAGGAGGGCTCCTCATGAGTTCAAGATTTCATGCTTAGAGGTTAGTTTCTAGCGACTTGGGTGTGTATACCAATTAGTTACACTTGTATTATGTCATGCAATACCATGTTTGGTTTTGCAATGTATTGTAAGATGCATACAGTTTGATAAATAATGAGTAGATAAGAAATAATAAAAGAAAATGGGAGAATTAAGAGAGAGAATGAAAGTAGAAAAGGAGGGAGAAAGAAAATGAGGAAAGAGAAAGTGATTAAGAGAATGCGGAGAGAGAAAGTCGCGAGAGAGATTGAGACTTGAGAATGTGGAGTGAGAACACACAATAAAGTTGGATCTAATACAATACAGGCTCATATATTATTAGCTAATACACCATTTGCCTATTATTTCAAGGTTTTGTATTATGTTATATGATAAAAAATCACCACCAAACATAGTATTGTATTTCAATAATATAATAGGGTGGTATTTCTATAATATAATAGGGTGTTTAATACAGCATCCCAAACATGCTCTAAATTCTATCAAGATGGTCATGGGAAGTAAATATGAAAACCTGATGTTTGAGGTCAGGTTCAAAGAGTCAGTTCAAATGTATAAGATAAGAAAAAAATATCATTTGTCTGTGCCATATGTTCCCATCTGCAATCCTGTTTGAACCTGAGAGATATATTGCATATTGAATGACCATTAGCTTTATCCTATTGTGAGGGACGTGAATGACATTATAATTAGTTCTTTGAACCTAAAGTTGTTTAATGGTCCCTAATTAACTTCATTTCTCCAATTTTTCCAGGAAATCAAATCCTTGTTTCCTTCTGATTGCAATCCATTTTATGCTGGTTTTGGAAATAGAGATACAGATGAAGTCAGCTATCTTAAGGTTGGAATCCCAAAAGGAAAAATCTTCATTATCAATCCCAAGGTAAAAAGGTCTTTATAACGTTAGCAGCAATGTAGATGTCTCTAATTTCAGAGTCCAAACTTTCTTTCTAATGTTTAAAGCTTGTAGGGCGAGGTTGCTGTTAACCACCGTGTTGACACAAAATCATACAAATCCCTTCATGCTCTTGTTAATGGCATGTTTCCATCGACAAGCTCTTCTGAGCAGGTTTGGTTTCTGCAACCCTGTTATATACTGGGTCCGTGCCTGTTTTAGATATGTAGAGACAAACAAAATACATTTAGTTTTTTTTTGGTTAATTAATAAATATCTAAGTTACTATTATAGGTATTCTTCTCCATTTTTGTAATGCATCTGGACATTTTCTTTGGCTGAAATTCTTGTTTGCCATTATATTGTCAGTGGTGGTTGAAGGTTGTTTTCGACTTTAGAAAGTTGAATCATGCCCTTGCCTTACCCGGTTGATTTATATCTCTAAATTTGGTTTGCAAGCCTTATATTTTGCTTCATAGGAACCACTAAATTCCGGACTATCTTCTAATTTTTTTCCCTCCAACTATCGCAGGAGGACTTCAATTCATGGAATTTCTGGAGATTGCCGCCTCCCATCCTTGATATTTGAAGGTGTCAATGAGCATCATCTATTTCTTAACCCTCTTGAGATTGGGTGCGGAGTGTCGTTGGTAAGCTTGTACAAAATTATTCAGGTATACCCTGGTTTCAACGTCTAACTTTTTCCTATTTAGTCGTAAAACTCGGTTCTAGGATATAAAATCCTCTATCCTTTCAGTCTCCTTCCAGGAAAAAAAGAAAAAAAAATTAAAGAAAAGGAACAATTTAAATTCAAAGTAATTTAGCTGAACATGTTCCACTTGGGTTAGATATTAGGATCTAGGTCTGTAAAATTCTTGTTTATTATAACATTTTTGTGGCAAATCATAGGTAAAACGTTGCTTCAACTTAGTTATACGCTAGGTGAGCTGGCCAACGATAATAGCTGACAAACACGTCATATAGATTTAGAGGGCCATCTGACTGATTCTTGCCTGTATTGTTTGGTCTAATGCTTCGAAAACAGACCAACACTACATTTTTGTATAGTATGGGGGCATATTTGATCCAATGAACATATTTGGTATATGTTTGTGCTATAGGAAGTCACGTAGGATATTTTTTTCGTGTAAATAAAAACATTACAATGTATACAAATCTCTCTCATATCAAATGCAAAATGATTTCCTGTCAAAGGGTTGGTTCCCCTTGGTTTTGTTTTCGTGGTGATCGATCGACTATGCAAAATCTGTGTCGGAAGTCGTAGTGATTGATCGACCGAAGTACGAAATCTGTATTCGAATTCCTAGTGTGAAGTACAAAATCTGTATTCCAAGTCAAGATAATACTACAAGTACCAACCCTTCATTCATTTCATTTTACTTGAAAAATTTGAAATCAGTCAAATTTGGGCCAATTCTGGGAATTCGGGGATGGGTTCCTCTTGGTAAGCCTCCTGAACATGATTCAGAGCCCGAAGCACATAGTTTTTTGCCTTGTATTTCACGAATGCTCGCCATTTCATTTTAGTAGTCTCATATCTATTTTTAGTTATATATTTGCCTTATAAATATATACCACGATTTTAAGTATGTATTTTATACATGAGATGTACACATTTCATATATAAAATAACTATGGTGTATATTTCTCTAGCAATGGGGGATAAAACGGGTATAAATTCAATAAGATTGAAACCGGGTACCTATGAAAATTTGCTTAGAAAAGGGGGCATAAAAATTGATGAGAATCTGTAAAAATAGAAAGTGGGTATCTATCTAAATATGTTTAAAAAATGGTATTTGTCTACGTTTTAGTGGGCGTGGTTAATAGTTAATAGGTAGCTAAGTACCGCTTTTTAAAATGGGCAAATTGAAGTTAATTTTATTCTTTGTTGACCGCCACTTTCAGCGGGTGATCCTACTTTGTCATAAATTGAAGTTAGTTTCCTTTAACCTGAACTCAACCTGTGATCATACTTTGTTATAAATCACATAA
Source organism: Parasponia andersonii (assembly GCA_002914805.1). Taxonomy (NCBI): domain Eukaryota; kingdom Viridiplantae; phylum Streptophyta; class Magnoliopsida; order Rosales; family Cannabaceae; genus Trema; species Trema andersonii. The sequence goes on from JXTB01000461.1 coordinate 128,516, forward strand.
AGCAAGATAAAAACACAAACGAATTAGTAGGTTACAATCATGCATGAAGATAACTTCCCGCTACAAGGCACTGAAATTATTATGTCAAGATAATCACTTGGAGCTAGTAAAATAAAACTCTCCGAAGCAATAGTTTTAGGTTAAATGACTCTATTAGTTCCCGAACTAAACTAAAGATAGTCTTACTTTAGTTTTTAAACTTTAAATTGTGTCATAATGGATCTTTAAATTATTAAAAATGTATCCTTTAGTTCTTTTTGCTATAAATTTTGTTTAAAACTTATCAGAATGAGTGCATAAGTTATATTTCTCATTTTGAATTAATGACATATTTATTTTATTGTAATCGTAATCGAAATAAATAAAAGGGGAAATGAATGAGAATAAAATAGAATAGTATGAGAATTATTATTTGTATTATTTTGTTTACTTAAAGCTAATAGGAAAGAGAATTATATTCATTAGAATACTATTTATTTGTTTACTTAACCCAAAAAAAGTAATGAGAATGCGTTATATTTACTAAACTATCCTTTTAAATATATGTACATTTTAAAGTAGATAGATTTTTTGGGATAAAATTGTATTTTACAATTTTAATAATTAAAAAAGAGGAAATAAGCATTTATGGATACTCACATTCTTTAGAGTTGACGAAGTGAATTGACTCAAGTGGTAAGAGCATGTATTACCTAAGATCTCGGTCTTAGATTCGAGTCATATTGGAGGTAGGCATAAAAGTTTATTATCTCTAATAGGGTGGGGTGAGGACTGAGTAATAGTAGATATATATTTTTTTAATTTGTAATAAGTGAAAGTTATTAGTTAAGTCTTACTTTTTTTTTAAAAAAATAATCATATTCTTTAGAGTGTTGATAAGAAAAATATTCTTATTTTTTCCCTTAAATTTGTGTGAATCCCACTTATTTCCTCTTTTTTTTTTTTTTTTTTTTTTTAATATTTATGTAAAAATTTAAATAGAAATCTTTATATCATATTATTCTTTACTAAACATACCACAAGTGTTTCAACAAAATATAGCATTTCTCGTTCTCATGTTAAATAGCTCGATATCCAATTTTGATTCTCATCATTTCCCCTTAAAATTCACTTCAGAAAAAGATTGTGTCGAATTGTCACTCCGGTCAAAAACTACATCACAATTTTAAATTGGTCTTCGGCATTCTATGGTAAAGAGAAGCGAATACATTTTGACCAATAAGAAGATTGGACTTTGACCCGTCGTGGAAAAAGATATGCACGATCTAAAATTGTTCATTTTTTTTTTTTTGTGGGTTTCAATTCCTTAACTTTCTTTGCTATGAATTTTGGTAAAAGATTATGTTCTTCACTTTGCCTTGTTTGGGGAAAGAACATAAATGGGATGAATCCTAAGGACTTTTTTGAAAGAGGAATCTGATTCATGGCACAACACCATTTATTATTGATGCCACTTTTCTGTGATGGGCATGGCATTTCGCCTGTCCACTACTTTGGATTGCAAGTCCTATAATAATAGAGATGCTGATACTTAACTTTTTTTTTTTGAAGGAAGCTGATACCTACTTTAAAAATCAAAACACAGAAAGAGAGGATGATGCATTGCTCAATAACCGATAAGATATTTTATGTTCAGTAGTTCAATCTCTAAGAAATAGTAAGAAAAAAAAAAAAAAATTCTCAGTTGTCCTAAGCTGTTTCACCTTGAAAATAACATTATGCTGGCTGCGAGACCCATTAGAGTTCCGAGTGAAAGATTAATGTCACAATCCGAGCTTCAAATTAGATAATCGTGAGGATACTTAGCACAGTCCGTTGTACTAAGTCAGCTTACCAACACTCAAGAAAGAGATTTAGAGTAAGTTGTGAGACATAATGGCAAATGATAAAAGAGCTTGAGTGAATGAAAGTTTTGTATTATTCTTAGAATGCTTACAACTCTCAAAAATGAGATTTATATACAAATGAATCCAATGAGTCCTTTATATAGTCAAAGCCTAAATCAACTAAGGGTTATGATCGTACCAAGTGGCATAATCTTACAAAGGGTCTAGAATTTTTCCAAAGCCTAAATCAACCAAGGGTTATGATCGTACCAAGTGGTATAATCTTAAACTCTGAAGGACTGTGCTGCAGAGAGGTGCCTAGACGTAGATTTCATCATCATCGATTGTCAGTCCTCCTTCAACGTCGTCAGGGGGAGAGGGTGGATCCACGCCATGCATGGGGTCACCTCCACCAGGTCCTGAGATGTCAATCGAAGGATAGTACCTACACGATAGACATTAAAGGAGACCAGACCACCGCGAGAAAGTATTTTCCGACTGCTTTTAGAGGGACCGATACGAGCACGAATGTCTCGACAGGGAACAGATAGCAATCAAAGGACCGCTTGCCAGCGTACATGAATCGGATCGAAGAGGAGTCTGATGGGCCAGAAACCACGATTGAGGAACTGATGGCGGTCCTTTTAAAAGAAGTAGAACTGGGGAAAGTAGTCTTGATCGAGGCCCTGCTGCCCGAAGAGGAAAAGAGCGAGCTGTTAGAATTCCTTAGGCAGAACAAAGACATCTTCACGTGGTCCCACGATGACATGCTCGGAATAGACCCTGTGTACGCCTGCCACCGACTAAACACAGACCCCAACTTTCCCCCGGTCAAACAGAAGCCCCGAAGGTTCGTGCCGGAGAAAAATAGGGCGATTAATAAAGATGTCGAGATACTACTATCATGGAGTACGTATACCCATGCTGGGTCTCCAACCCGGTGGTGGTAAAGAAGAAAAATGGCGATGACTTGATCTGCATAGATTTCACCAATCTGAACAAGGCCTGCCCGAAAGATAGCTTTTTCCTGCCGAAGATCGATCAAATGGTCAATGTGACAGCGAGATTTGACAAGATAAGTTTCCTAGATGCCTACTCTAGATACAACCAGATCCCCCTATATGAGGAAGACCAGATCCTCCTATATGAGGAAGACCAGATCCACACGGCATTCATTATAAAGAGAGGCCTATATTGTTACAAACGCATGCCATTTGGCTTGAAGAACGCAGAGGCGACCTACTAGAGGCTCATGAACAAAATGTTCGCCGAGTTGCTAGGGAAGACAATGGAGGTTCACATTGTCAACATGGTCATGAAGAGCAAAGAAGCTTCGGACCATCTGGGGCATCTGGACAAATGTTTCCAAATTTTGAGGCACTACCAGATGTGTCTGAACCCTAAGAAATGCGCATTTGGGGTGTCCTCCAGCCAGTTCCTGGGGCATATCTTGAGCAGAAAAGGCATTGAGGCTAACCCGACCTAGTTATCCTTAATCGCGGATGTACAGAGGCTCTCAACTATTAGGGAGGTTCAGCACCTAACCGGAAAGATAGCCACACTCTACCGGTTTGTCTCCAAAATATCTGACCGATGTAAACCTTTCTTCCAGTGCATAAAGAAAAGCTCCACAGTCGTCTGGGGGGGAGGAGTAGGACAAGGCACTGACAAAGCTCAAACTATACTTAAGTCATCCGTCTATCCTAGCTTCCCCAGCAAAGGGGCAGCGCCTATATTCTTATTTGGCAGTGTCCGAAGTAACGATCAACGCCGTACTGTTCGTCGAGGAAGACAGCAAGTAGAAGCTGGTATTTTACGCAAGCCGCATGCTCCTGGATGCCGAGACATGATACAGTATAGCAGAGAAACTGGTTCTTACTTTGGTCAACACTAAGAAAAGACTTAGGCAGTACTTTGAGGCACACTCGGTTATAGTGTATGCGGACTTCCCTATCCGACAAATCTTGGCCAAACCGGACCTATCGAGACGAGTGACCAAATGGGCCATCGAGCTGGGGATATACGACATCGAGTATCAGCCTCGAGTGGTGAAGAAAGGGCAAGTCATGGCAAACTTCCTAGTGGAAATCCAGTTCTTCGACGAGTCACGCAACCCATTTCAGACATCTCCAGCTCACATCCCTTCAACATGGAATCTCTACACGAACGGATCCACGAACGCCTCGGGGTCATGTATCAGAATAGTCCTACAGACCCCAGCAGGACTCAGGGTAGAGAAAGCTTTGAGGCTTGGTTTCCAGGCAATGAAAAATGAGGCGGAGTACGAAGCACTACTACAAGGCCTTGAGCTGGCTCTGTACTTCAGAGTAGAGAACATCGTAGTAAGGACTGACTCGCAGCTGATCGTGGGTCAGGTCAGGGGAGATTTCGAAGTAAAAGAGTCAAGATTATACGGGTACTTCTCCAGGGTAAGGGGGGGCGAGAGCCTGCTTTAATGGCTTCGATATCGAACAGATACCCAAGGAGATGAACCAAAAGGTTGACGAGCTAGCTAGAAGCGCGTTGACCGGGGGAGGGGGGGAGGGGACGATTGAACATACGTAGATTTTGCTAGAGGGCGAAAACATGAGAGACCCTTTGGAGAAGTACTGACTCTGACTCTGAAGACGAAGGCTGGATGAGACCCATCACCTAATACCTGGTGTCGGGAAACCTACCCGTAGACCCCTAAAAAGCAAGGTCGATCAGGCTGAAGGCTGCCTGATACTCGATGGTGGAGGGCTAACTATATAGAAGATTAACGATGGGACCAATGCTGAGGTGCGTAGGTCCCATAGAGGCGCAGAAACTGATGGAGGAAATCTGCGAGGGAGCGTGTGGTAACCACTCTGGTGGCTGTAGCCTCGCCCACAAGGCCTTAACGGCTGAATACTTCTGGCCCTACATGATGACCAAGGTGGCCAAATTTATCAAGAAATGCGATAAGTGCTAGAGGTTCGCTCCCCTAAAACACCAAACCGTAGAAGGGCTCTATTCAAACAAAACCCCTTGGCCCTTCACTAAGTGAGGTCTGGACATCATCGGAAAGCTCCCTAAAAGCCCAGGGGAAGAAGATACGTCTTGCTTGCCACTGACTATTTCACAAAATGGGTAAAAGTTGAAGCCTATGCAACCGTCAATAAGGCAGACACGAATAACTTTATTTGAAAAAACATAATCTGCCGATATAGAATCCCGAAATAGATATACGCTAATCATGGCACGCAGTTCCAAAGCACCAAGCTTAAGGAGCTATGCGATTTGTATGATATAAATCTCAGCTTCTCATCCATAAAGTACCCTCAGGGGAACGATCAAGCAGAGGCAACAAACAAGGCCATATTCAACAATATAAAAAAGAACTTGCAGGAGGCTAAAGGAAGGTGTTTAGAAGAGCTACCGACCGTTGTGTAGATCAACGGGAAGAGCACCATTCGCTATGATCTACGGGTAAGAGGCTGTGATCCCGACCGAAATTGGCCTTCAGACCCTTTGCTCTGAAGTGGTAAGAGATGCCTCACTGAATGAGTAGCAGCTAAGCCACAACACAGACCTTCTTGAAGAAACAAGGGACATGGCTCTGGTCCATCTGGCCTCGTACCACCAGCAAGCCAGGTCTTATTACGCAGAGAAGGTTAGTGCTCATCAGTTTAACATAGGAGATGAAAGGGTGAACCTCTTGGGTGAAAGATAGGTATAATCTAACCTCTAGGTAGACTTCATTATTTATATCTTTTAATCACTGTTATGCATGTGCTACTTAATTTTCTTAATTAATCGTAGTACCTTCCTTGTTAAGTGATAAGTCTTGATTCATTGTAGTCAACCATTGGCACAACAAATACTTAATTCCTTTTGTACCGGTTGTGCTAGGAAGGGATTTTGATTTGTTGTGGACACAAGGTGGCACCATGAATACTTGATAACATTTACAAGTGTTGGCATTATAAAAAAAAAGGTAATTAAGAAAACTAATCTAATCACATAGATAACTAATAATGGACCTTTAATGATTAATCTTCCGATTGGAACCTCCGTTGTGTGTGGATTTCAATTGAGTGATAAAAGAGTTTAGTTTATACTTATTTGATATAGCTAAGAGTGGATCTCCTAATCTTAACAATGGTTTAATTCTATAACTTCATATCATTATATTTCAGTCACTTTATTTCATATTGTCACAATCATCCTACAATATACTTCTTTCTATCATTTTTATTCTTGCAATATATGTGTTATGGTCTTGGATTATTCACTAACCTTCCTGTGGATTGACCTCAGTCTTACCGAGTAATTTATTACTTTGACACTCTTGCACTTAGGAAAAGACTTCATTAATTTGAATCAGTCAAGTTTTTGGCGCCGTTGCCAGGGAGGTAAAGTTTATTCTACAAACTATAATCTCATTCCTTTTTCTTTTAATTTTCATCTCATCTCTTTCCNAATGGACCTTTAATGATTAATCTTCCGATTGGAACCTCCGTTGTGTGTGGATTCCAATTGAGTGATAAAAGAGCTTAGGTTATACTTATTTGATATACCTAAGAGTGAATCCCCGAATATTAGCAATTGTTTAGTTCTGTAACTTCATATCGTTATATTTCAGTCATTTTTTTTCATATTATCATAATCATCCTACAGCAAACTTTTTCCTATCATTTTTATTCTTGTAATATATGTGTTATGGTCTTGTATTATTCAATAACCTTCCTATGGATTGACCTCGGTCTCACCGAGTAATTTATTACTTTGACACTCCTGTACTTGGGAAAAGACTTCATTAATTTGAATCAGTCAACGATTAAGTGGCAGAACAAGTCATAGGGGGCATACTGTCTGACACGTGTCCAGAAGGATCGCTTAAAAGCCACACGAGCTGCATGTGATACCGTATGGGCCCGTGTAATGCTCAAGATTCTCACCTACATAATAAGCCAATAATAAACATATTCATATTACATAATAGACATATCATGAAACTAGTGTCAATTTTATGATGAATTGCTCATATTGATCGTTAAATGCTTTTAATATATATTATCATACTAATGGTTGTCGAAGTATTCCCATGCAGTGTCAAGGTTCAGGACTCTTAGAGAGAGAGAGTTTGGTGTGTGAAAAGAACAAAGAATACATTCATGAATAATAATACTATATGCACATGCATTAAAAACCATGCCAGTTGATAACTTGGTCAAATAGTAGTATTTCAGTAAAATGTATTTTTCACGTTTTTCGGAGCCAAATTCATTATGCATTTAGCATGTCAAATAGCTTTAATTTAATGTTTAGGATTCATTTATAGCATTTTCAAAAAAATATTCGTTACAGGTAAGCACGAGGTGGCAGTCACTGTACTGAACTGTGTTTAATTACACTAAGCTAGCTTAGATTCAGCTTAATCGCGTAATGTCATCTTTGTCTATTCTATTAATTGGGCAATTATACTATATTTGCATCATCAATTAGATTCTAATTGAATTTTTTTTTTTTTTTTTTTTATGTTTAATGATTGGTTATGGGGTTAGGTTCCACCAAATTACAATAAGATTGGCCATAGAGGATTATAAGTCAAAGTATGACTAGATTTCACTTTCTAAACTAGGTTTCACTATTTTGGTCTACACTTGAGTGTATAGGATTGAACAGCAATGTGGTGAGTATACTAAGGATGTTTTAGAGCTGGACACATGGAATGTAAGATGCAAAATACCCCTTAGAATTTATGTTATGCCATTCTTAGCCTTTAAGTATTGAAATTTGACCAAATCTGGTCAATTCTTTCCTCTTGCTTCCCAGCCATGACTTAAACCTCTCCAGCCACTTTTTATACTTCTCTTAACTTTCCTTATCCATATCTAAGAGTTTCAAAGTGGTAGAACTCAATTTGGAGCTCAAGAAAGCAAGATAGGCCCAAACTAGTAAAGGTAATTCTACTAGTTCTTCTTCCTAGATTTTGTTTTGTTATTTTAATTCTCTACTTGATACTACTTAAGTAATATTTCCTCTAGATCCTCTTGAGTACTAAGATCAATTTCAAAGCCTTAGAAATCAGTTTTGTGGAAGTAAAAGGCAAGAGCTTCAACAAAAGTTCAAACAAGTCAAGGTGAGCTTTTGTGGAATTTAGAATTGGTAATTTATTTTTATTGCTTCAGCTCTTGAATTAAAGCTTTTATTTGATGAATTAAGGTCTAAGGAAATCTTATAAATGGCTGGAAACAAAGAATTTAAGTGGAGAATCAAAGTGAGTCTTAAAGCCCCAAAGTTTGTTACTTGTGGATTCAAGTGTTTCCATTGTTAGAATAAGTTTCTCATACTTGTAATATGATTTTATAAAATTAAAATGTATATTTTGTTGATCTCATGATGTAAATATATATTTTTTGTTACTCTTTGTGACAATAGAAAAGTATAAAATTGGTTTTAAACTTTGTCTAAACGAAAGGAATTCAAATCTACTTAAGTTGCTCTAAATGATCCTATTTGCATTGTATAAGTGGGAATTGGCTTGTTGATTGTTATTACAGGTCTTAAACCATGATTTTAATCATGTGGGGATGTCCTAAAAATAGGGGAGGTGCTGTCAAAATAATTTTAGAACTAAATGGTACCATTTTGAAGCAAATGGACTAGTTTTCATGAAAGTAGATGGCATTTTGGTTCATTTTGTGATTAAAGTTCCCTCTTTTGTAAAAGTTGTGATTCAGTCATGCACTTGTTTTCTTTAAGCATTTTATATTGTAATGATAATTTTAATAATAAAATCAACATCAGGTCTTTCACACACCTTGTCATAGAGGATGCTGACCCTTTCCACTATCTTTTCTACCAGACACAAGGTAAGTAAAGATTTATTTTAACTGCATCATAAGAACAAAAGTAGATGCAAGATGTTTTCCTACATGCTTATGTACATCATTTCAATTATATGTTATTTATATTGTTGTTACAAGGTTTACGGAAACATAAGCATGGCATGATTATTTAAGCATGATTTTCAAATAAATGATGTTTTCCACGCATTGGATTTAAAGTAGTACTATTGTACTGATTTTACAAGATATGTTTAAGTACATGTCTAGTCTGTCTACGTTAGGTAAGAATGGTTTGCACAGACATCCTTCCCGCATAGGTGGGCACGGCTTACCGACTGCCGGACTGAGTATTATACTATGAGATTTATTAGGTGCATTACCTAGTCGGTCTGCATTAGGTAGGCATGGTTCGCATTGGCCATGTGTTTCCTTCCCGCATAGGTGAGCATGGCCTACCGACAGCTGTAACTTTGTAGTATACTCAAGGGCCTTATAAAGAAATGTTTTATAAGAAAAGTGCATCAAAATGAAAAGTTACGAAAGAAAGAGTACAATGGGAATTTCAATGAAGTTTATGCACGAAACATGTTCACGAGCATACATGATCTTTACTTACTAAGCATTAGCTCATTTAGTTCCTGTGATGCAGGTGATGAGATATATGATGTATAGAGTTACCGGTTGGTTAGCACGCTTTCTTGTCACCATAATCATATAGATGTAGACGAGTCTAACTTGTGGGCGATGTGTTCTTTGTATTTTGATATTTTGGTGTGATGTAAATATTACTGCGGATGACAAGATAAATAAATAAGGACTTTTTGGTTATACAGTTTGTAAAAATACTTTCAGAAAGTAATGCCATGCAGGTTTTTTTGTTTTATAGTTTAAAAAGTTTAAATTGGCCCAAATTTTTGAGTAAAACTAAAGTCATAGTTTATAAAAGAGTAATGCATCCTAGTTTAACCTACATAGTCATATAGTTAAGCTAGGGGACATTACAGTTGTGGTATCAGAGTGGAGGTTTAGTTGTTTCTGAAGATTACCTACATATGTATGATCATATGACAGAAAGCTCAGTTCTAATTAATTGCATACGTGCACTTTATTTTGTTATATAAATTTGATGCACACATTATTATTGGCTATTATGTTTGTTTATAAGTAAATGGCCATTGTACAGGAAATTATGCCAAGGGGTAGAGGTCAGACTAGCCAATAGAGGGCTGATTAAGATAATGACAAAGATACTACTATACATAGATTAGCTGAATTAGTAGAGAGACAAGCTCAACAAATAGGGAGGCTTATAGAATGAGATCAAAGGAGAGACAAACAATTACCAGTACAAATTGTAGCTAGACAAGAAAATCATGAACTAGCTTCTGAAAGGTTTAAGAAGAATAAACCTCCACTTTTTAATGGTGAAATCGATCCATTATTAGCTGAAGAGTAGATTCGGAGTTTGGAGGGTATCTTTGATTATATAAGAATTCCTGAAGAGGAGACAGTTACTTATGCTACTTATATGTTCCAATGGATACCAGGCATTGGTGAGATTTCATAAAGTCAATCATTGATGTTAACAGTTTGACTTGAGAGAGATTCAAGGAAATCTTTTATGGGAAGTACTTTAGTGAAGCTCATCGACTTGCAAAGGTGGCTGAGTTTACTAATTTGAGGCAAGATGGCATGTCTGTGCATGATTATATAAAGAAATTTGGTGAACTATCTCGCTTTGCTCCTCATATGGAGTGTACCAACGAGTTGAAAGTAAACCAGTTTCTACAGGGCTCAAAGCAGAAATATATAGGGATATTAAAATGTCTACAGGAAAAGGTGTACTCTACACAGAAGATGCAGAAAAAGCTCTTGAAGCTGAAGAAGCTGAACTAAAGGTGGTAAAGACACTAGAAGTTAGAAGAAACATAAACATGGCAAGGCGAAATGCAAATTTTGAAAAAAGTACTCAACTAGGGTTTAATGGCGGCAAAAACAACAAATGCAATCGAATTTGAATCAAAAAGTTACATGTCCCAAATGTGGGAAGCCTCACAAAGGTGAATGTCTTTTAGGTAGTAGAGCGTACTATACATGTGGCAAGACAGAATATTATTCTAGAGACTGTCCCTCCACTTTTGGTGAACAAAAGAAAGTTTCAGCTTGTGTATTTACCATGTCTGTGACAGATGCTGAGGCTGATCCATCGGTTGTAGCAGGTGAGATCTATATCTTTGATATCTTTGCAAATACATTAATAGATTCAGGAGCTACACATTCATTTCCATCACCAGCATATGTGAGAAAATTGGGCAGATCACCTAAAACATTGAATTTAAGATACTGTATAACTATTTCATCTTAGAAAGTGCTATATTCTGATCAAGTTTTGAGAGCTTGTCCAATACAGATAGATGGTAGAGAATTGTGGGTAGACTTAATAGTGTTGGATATGGAGGATTTTGAGGTGATTTTGAGTATGGATTGGTTATCTAAGTATCATGCTAGCATTGATTGTAATGGTAAGAGAGTAGTATTTCAGCCACCTGGTGAAGAAGAGTTTACTTTCCTTCGATCTTTTAGGAAGAAAATGATACAACTTATTTAAATGATAAAAGCGAGGAAGTTACTTGGGAAAGGATGTACTGGTTATTTGGCAAATGTAATGGGTACTAGAGAAGAACTTAGGATGAAGCCACAGGAAGTACCAGTGGTTCATTAGACTACATGGTGTTCCAAAGGTTATTATTTCTGACCAAGGTACTAGATTCACTTCAAAATTCTGGAAGAGGGTTTAGGAGGGTATAGGTACAAAACTGGCATTTAGTACACCTTTTCATCCTCAAACAGATAGACAATCAGAGAGAACCATACAGACTCTTAAGGATATGCTTAGAGCTTGTGTGTTAGATTTTCATGGATTTTGGAGCAAGTACTTGCCGTTGATAGAATTTACCTACAACAATAGTTATCAAGCTTCAATTGAAATGCCTCCATATGAAGCATTGTATGGAAGAAAATGTAGATCTCTAATTCACTGGGATAAGATGGGAGAAAAGAAATTTCTTGGTCCAAAATTGGTAAAAGAAACAGCTGAAGCAGTAGAAAAGATTCGTAAACGGTTATTAGCTATACAAAATAAAAAAAAACATTATGCTGATCCCAGAAGGAGAGAGGTCATATTTGATATTGGGGACAAAGTATTTTTGAAGGTTGCTCCCATGAAAGGAATCATGAGGTTTGGGATGAAAGGGAAGCTTAGTCCTAGATATATAGGCCCATTTGAGATACTTGACAAAGTTGGAGATGTTGTCTATAGACTTGCATTACCACCCTTACTGTCAAATGTGCACAATGTTTTTTCACGTCTCTATGTTAAGAAGATATGTTCCAAGCCCTTCACATATTTTAAGTTACGAGCCATTAGAGTTGAGCCAGATGTGAGTTATGAAGAAGAACTAGTGGAGATTTTGGATAGAAAAGATAAGGAGCTTAGAAACAAAAAGATCCTATTGGTCAAAGTATTGTGAAGGAACCACGAAGTTGAAGAGGCCACATGGGAAAGAGAAGAAGAGATGAAAACTAAGTATCCTCACTCATTTGGGTAAGCAAATTTCGAGAAAAAAATTTAATAAGGAGGGAAGGATTGTAATACCCAAGATTCTCACCTATATAATAAGCTAATAATAAACATGTTTATATTACATAATAGACATATCATGAAATTAGTGTCAATTTTATGATGAATTGCTCATTTTGATTGTTAAATACTTTAAATATATATTATTAAACTAATGGTTGTCGAAGTATTCCTATACAGAATAAAGGCTCAGTACCCTCAAAGAGAGAGAGCTTGGTATGTGAAAAGAACAAAGAATACATTCATGAATAATAATACCATATGCACATGCATTAAAAACCATGTCTATTGATAACTTGGTCAAATAGTAGTTTTTCGGTAAAATGCATTTTTCATGCTTTTTGGAGCCAAATTCACTGTGCATTTAGCACGTCAAATAGCTTTAATTTAATGTTTAGGATTCATTTCTAGCATTTTCAAAAAAATATTCGTTCCAGGTAAGCACGAGGTGGCAGTCACTGTACTGAACTGTGTTTAATTACACTAAGCTAGCTTAGATTCAGCTTAATCGGATAATGTCATCTTTGTGTATTCTATTAATTGGGAAATTATACTATGTTTGCATCATCAATTAGAGTCTAATTGACTATCTTTTTATGTTTAATGATTGTTTTGGTGCTAGGTTCCACCAAATTACAATAAGATTGGCCATAGAGGATCATAAGTCAAAGTATGACTTCACTTTCTAAGATAGGTTTCATCATTTTGGTCTACACTTAAGTGTATAGGATTGACCAGAAATGTAATGAGTATGATAAGGATGTTTTAGAGCTGGAAACATGGAAAGTAAGGTATAAAATACCCAAAATACCCCTTAGAATTTAAGTTATGCCATTCTTAGCCTTTAAGTATTGATTTTTGACCAAATCTGGTCATTTCTTTCATCTTCCTCTCCAGCCACGACTTGAACCACTCCAACCATTTTCTATACTTCTCTCAACTACCCTTATCCATATCTAAGAGTTTCAAAGTGGTAGAACTCAATTTGGAGCTTAAGAAAGCAAGATAGGACCAAACTTGTCAAGATAATTCTACTAGTTCTTCTTCCTAGGTTTTGTTTTATTATTTCAATTCTCTACTTGATACTACTTAAGTAATATTTCCTCTAGGTCCTTTTGAGTCCTAAGATCAATTTCAAAGCTTTAGAAATCAGTTTTGTGGAAGTAAAAGGCAAGAGCTTCAACAAAAGTTCAAACTAGACAAGGTGAGCTTTTATAGAATTTAGAATTGGTAATTTATTTCTATTGCTTCAGCTCTTGAATTAAAACTTTTATTTGATGAATTTAGGTCTAAGAAAACCTTATATATGACTGGAAACACTGAATTTAAGTAGAGAATCAAAGTTAGTCTTAAAGCTCCAAAGTTTGTTACTTATGGATTCAAGTGTTTTCAAGTGTTTCTATTGTTAGAATAAGTTCTCCATACTTGTAATCTGATTTTATAAAATTAAAATATATATTTTGTTGATCTCATGATATAAATATATTTTTTTTGTTACTGTTTGTGACAATAGAAAAGTATAAAAGTGGTTTAAACTTTGTTTAACGAAAGGAATTCAAATCTACCTAGGTTGCTCTAAATGATCTTCTTTGCATTGAATATATGGGAATTGACTTATTGATTGTTATTACAGGTCTTAAATCATGATTTTAATCATGTGGGGATGTCCTAAAAATATGGGAGGTGCTGTTCAAATAATTTTAGAACCAAATGGTACCATCTAGAAGCAAATGAACTAGTTTTTATGAAAGTAGATGACATTTTAGTTCATTTTGTGATTAGGGTTCCTTCTTTTGTAAAAGCTATGATACGGTCATGTACTTGTTTTCTTTAAGCATTTTACATTGTAATGATAATTTTAATAATAAAATTGACATCAGGTCTTCCACACACCTTATCATAGAGGATACTGATTCTTTCCACTATCTTTTCTACTAGACATAAGATAAGTGAAGATTTATTTTAACTGCATCACAAGAACAAAAGTAGATACAAGATGTTTTCTTACATGCTTGTATTCATTATTTCAATTATATATTATTTATATTATTGTTGCAAGGCTTATGAAAACATAAGCATGGCATGATCATTTAGGCATGATTTTCAAAAAAATAAAGTTTTCCATACATTGGATTTAAAGTAGTACCATTGTACTGATTTTACAAGATATGTTTTAAGTTCATTGTCTAGTCTGTCTGGTTGGGTAAGTATAGTTTCTACAGGCATCCTTTCCGCATAGGTGGGCACGGCTTACCGACTGCCAGGACTGAGTATTGTACTATGAGATTTATTAGGTGCATTACCTAGTCGGTCCGCGTTGGGTAGGTATGGTTCGCATTAGCCATGTGTTTCCTTCCCGCATAAGTGGACATGGCCTACCGACTATTGAGACTTTGTAGTGTACTCAAGGGCCCTATAAAGAATTGTTTTCTAAGAAAAGTACATCAAAATGAAAAGTTATGGAAGAAAGAGTACAATGAGAATTTCAATGAAGTTTATGCACGAAATATGTTCACGAGTTTACATGATCTTTACTTACTGAGCATTAGCTTTTTTAGTTCCTGTGATGCAGGTGATGACATATATGATATATAGAGTTGCTGGTTGGCTAGCATACTTTTTTGTCACCATGGTCATACAGATGTAGGCGAGCTTGACTTATGGGCGATGTTTTCTTTGTATTTTGATATTTTGGTGTGATGTAAATATTATTGTGGATGACAAGATAAATGGATAATGACTTTTTGGTTGTACAGTTTGTAAAGACACTTTCAGAAAGTAATACCATGCAAGTTTTTTTGTTTTAGAGTTTAAAAAGTTTAAATTAGCCCAAATTTTTGAGTAAAACTAAAGTTATGGTTTATAAAAGAGTAATGCATCCTAGTTTAACCTATATAGTCGTATGGTTAAGCTAGGGGGCATTACTACCCGTGGGCTATTGGAGGCTAGGGTCGAATCCATCCCAGACCCTGGACGGGTTCGACCTAGTCTAATTCTTATCTCGAAGCTGGGGGTCAAGACACTCGAGGGTCTTCCGCTAGAGGATCATTAGAGGTAGCGTACTGCTCCGGATCCAGACAGAGTATTTAATGCAATCCTGAGTAGGTATGCGCATTGGGCAAACTGTCTGGACAGGACAGCGGTTTGTCAAAATCTCACCCCCGTCGAGCTCGAGCCATAGGAGACGACAGAAAGCAGGTCACAATGATGTAAGGGAAATTACAGTAACCACGGCCCGTGATTTTTAGAGTAAGTCATGATGAAAAAAGGTACTTAATCCTGGAATTGAGAGCCAGAAGGTTCTCAGTTCTAAGACTATATATGAGTCATGCATCCCCCTGAGGACATAGGCACATATACATACAAAGAGAGATATATAAAAATTTATAAGCAAGAGAAGAACTTGATCTTTGCTACTCAATCTCAGGGATAAACATCTGACTTAAGCATCGGAGAGTCTTTGCAGGTGGCCACTCCTGCCTCTCCGACCCGACTTGAAGTCAAAAATACTCTGAGATAACGATGATACGTAGAATAGTTAGTAGATACAATATCAGCAGTTCAGATAGATATAGACAACTAGTAAGAATTGTCTCCAACAAGTAATTTCTCCAATTTTTCAAAGGAATGTGATCAATAACGTAACAAACTGCGGAAAAGAATATATCTAACAATTATTGCCAATAGTACTGATCCTCTAATTAGTAATTACTTAATGCTGGTATTATCGGAGTAAGGCACCCCTAATAATATAAAGTACACTTACCCAGAAAGAGGGATGCTATTTCCCTAAAAAAAAAAGTATGTTACATGGGTATAAAATAAGTCTCTAATACTTCATCATTGCCGAATTCGTTCCTATCATTACGTGTTTATACATGCTTAGGCCTCATTCAGCCTCCAATTAGTTTGTAGAGTTTCATAAAGATTAGCCGTTCTTTTTTTAAGTTAATTTTGAGAAGGATTTTTTTTTTTGTCCCTTCATCTCTTTGCTAAATAGCGGCTTTTTTTTCGTCTCTTTCCAAAATAGTTATTTATTTGTATATCTTTATTAGAATTTTATGTACTAAGTGACCCGTTACTCCTATATTTCGTGCACCTGTTAATAACATATCAGCACCTATAGGGGGAGTCAGACGATGACACAATTATTTTTATTTTTGTAAACTTTTTTATCTCTTTATTTATTTTTTAATCTTTTCTTGTTACTTTTGACTTTTTTGCTCTAATTAAGTATTATATTTTCTTTGTGTGCTTATTTTTGGATTAACAACGATTATGGAATTCTTAATTGCACTAACACACATTCTTTGAATAATATTTTAAAATCACACTGTCACACTCTTAATAAGATCAATTCCTAATAATTTTTGTTAAGACAGTATTGTCTAATTCTTTTTCCAAATTTTCGGTACTATAAATAGTGCAGTAAAACCTGGGAAAGTTTAATTCCCCTATTATGGTTTGCCATGCAGCAATATTTTCCCAATTGACCTAAATTCCCTAATTCACCCTTTCCATTTCCTATGCTATCTAACCCCAATTGAATTTGATATGATGTGCCAGCTCTGCCTCACCCTCATCGGCCGACAACCAAGCCCCAGGGGACTAGCCATTACTTCTACCATCAAAAAAGATAAGGAAAGCCACAATCTTAATGTCGTTCGCTCGGTATTTAATTCTTCGATAATTTTGGCTACCTCCAGCCAATTTCAGCCCCACCTCTTGCAAATGGGGATTGCTCAGATCATATTCTCTAGAACCCAACCAATCTCCAGCGTCAAAGTTACTCAGGTGAGAAAATGGCAAACTTTAAGTGCTTTGTGTGTGAAAGTTCAAATAGTTAATTTTTGCTCAGGACCTTAAAATGAGATTTCTATGTCAAATTTGAGCTTAGTGAGGTTGAAAAACAAGTATTAATATATAAGCATTAGTATGTTTAGTAGTGGGTATAATTTCCAATATCTGCAAGGCCCGACAATCGTCTCGTATCACCTAGCTCGGAATTGGACAAACTTTATAGTTGTCATGTCTAATTTTTGAATTACAAACGTGCTCTTAACCTCAAAATCACTATTTGAGACTCCGATAGAGAATTGACTTGCCAAAGTGAGTGACCCGAGACTTGGAATCACTTCCTAACCCTTCTACGAGCACCGAGGATACCACAACTACTACATTGTTTCGCATAACTATCACGCTGAGGTAAAAACTTAGTTATATACTAGTTTGTATAAAAATAGTATTATGTTCCACATTAGGACTTTTGTGAAAATCGAATTGTTTAGCTGATAACTCTATAAAAATAGAGTTAATTATGCTATTTTATTCATTAAAAATATGTACCCAGAGTAATTTTAATTTAGATTTTTAGTAATTTAAGTTATTTTATTTTATTTTGGTTTAGATTTAGTTTTATTTAATTTTATGTTATTTTATTAGATTTAGGTTTTTGATTTAATTTAATTTTGATTTGATAGAAAAGAAGAAAAGAGAAAAAAAAGATAAAATCTGGATTAAAGCTTAGTCGTTGGATCAACTGGATTGATAGTTCAGATAAGAGAGTGTAGCACACTCGCGGAGGAAGGAGAGTGAGAGAGGCAACAAAGGGGATAGTTGGGGTCCATGTGTACGAGAGATGGTGGAAGATTTTTTTGGAGTGTCTGATCCGGTGCATCTCAGGTCTTGTGCACTTGATTTTCTCTCCAACGAAAAAGCGCCATGTCATAAAATAAAATTCAAGCTTTCTTTTAGCCAATCAACATCCAGTTACGTGTTGAGCTTATCTTTTTATTCCGCATAAGATTATTCGCCTATTACTAGATTTTGCATAAGAAACGTGAGGAGCAAGAGAGAGTAAATTGTAAAGTGATTCATCACATGGCCAATCATATTTGAGCATAGAAATCAGTGAATAATTGGAAAATACTCTCTTTTCAGCTATAAAAGGACTATAGGATAGAAGAAAAAAATACACAATTTTAGAGAGAGAAACATAATAGTCCAGAGAGAGAGAGTCTATGGGAGATAGAGCAGTGGAGTGGAGCCTCTTCAACTACGATTTCTCTAGTTTGATTTTATTTTTAGTTTTAGAATTTTATTTTCTTTAGGATGTTTTTATTTAATATTTTTGTTTCTCTTAGTTTAATTATGCTCTAGATTTCTTTTATAGGGCTGCGATGTAGCCTAACTATGATGCTTTAAATATTTTTCTTTCAATTTAGTCCATGAATTATTTTTCCTAGTTGAGTTTTCAATTCTGTTCTTAATGCTTCTATTTAACTAGCCACTGAATAGATGATTTGTTAATCATAATGAAACTGGAAGGAGATTTATGTGTCTAGTTCGTTGGATTGAAAGCCATAAATTACATGTTAAATAGGAATATATTTACATGGTTTACATAATCGTTATATGAGTTTCCATAGATCTTAATGAATTCTTAATTAGTTTAATTTACATAGGAATATAGTGAATTGGTAATTAAGGGTATTTTTGCTTGAACTCGGGAGAGAATAGTGAATAAGTTAGGGAATCTCAACTATCAACTAGGGAAATAATTTTAGGCTAATGAGATAGAGAATTTTTAGAGTGGATTAGTTACAGTGAAATCGGACACCCTAGGTTGAATTTCATTGATTTACGTCACGTGTTATTTTTTGCTTTTAATTTTGGTTGTCATTTATTTTTATTGCTTTTAGTTTATTTTTAGTTTTAGTTTAATTTAATTTAATTTTTCTTTAGTCGATTGATTCAAATAAAATTAGGGTTAGCTAAATTTCGATACTTAGTAAATTAACAGTCTTCGTGGGACAATACTCATACTCACACTATATTACTTGTTTGCGATACATACACTTGCGTTCATAATTTTCACAACATTAGCCAAATGCAATTGGTTTTAATCTGTGATCTTTTGTGTGCATGAAAAAACGTGGTTTATCAAAAATACAACTATTATGCTTTCCATTTTTCTAAAAACCTAAAATAAATGTTTTGAATATAACCAAAGGATTATTTGAAAATTAAATTTTTACATTATTAATTTATATCCTTATTCTTATTCCAAATTTCATACAATCACATAAGAATATTATGTTAATATTATGGGTTTACAGGTATTGTTATCCCCTAATATCAGTTAGAGTTCATAAACACATGTGGAGTAATTTCTAATAAGCTCCTCATGGCAGGTGTAGGCATTAGATTGCTCTTGCTCTATGTGTATCTTAGGTAGGTATCAGGTCAAGTTATATGGCACATATAGTAGCATCTTGGGTTTATGGGTATTAGGTGTTTTGTGTTACATAGTATATGAGTTGATTTTATACCTGATTATGTATTCATACATGTATATGCAGGTTACTAGTTCTTGAAATGATATATTTATATGATTTATAAACTTGTTTCAGATTCAACTAATCATGCATATACTTTTCACTACAAAATAGTTTTCAAAAGATAATTGTTTACACTAAGTATTTCGTGCTCACTTCTTCTACTTTCTCTCCTTAGGTGGTGTGTAATGTGACTTAAATAACTAGGCTACTCATATGAGGCGATCATCTATTTATAGTTCGTATCTTAGTAATACTTGAAGATTTGGATTGAAACTTCAACATGTGTTTCTTTTTGTAGAACTTATTGAGTATTGAACTAAGAATACTACTCATAAACTTATATGCCATGTTAGTACCTAGTACTTATTTGTTGGCGATGATAATGCATGGATTTTTATTGGATTATGTGTCTAGTTATTACTCGATTTGTATTTAATGGTGAATATGAAACTAGGAAGTAGTTCACAAGTTGGAATTTCAGATCATTTCAAAATGAAATCTAATTTTTTGCAAAATGAAAGTTTTTAGACATTTTTACAACTAAATTAGGAATTTCCAAAATAACTAAAATTCTCATTTGTTGTTAGCCTTAGGCTCGGGTCATGACAGACAATATTGGGGCTACTCATCTATGCTCCACCCCAATATTCATTCCCTTATGCAACATGTGGTTATTCGTGATCAGGTTTAGATTAGTGCTCTTTGTGTTGCTTATGTATTATATGAGGAGAAAACTATTTCTGCGTGGTTGTTTTCTCTCTCAAGACCAAAATTAGACTCTATCACGAATGCTCCATCTTGTGAGGCATTGTCATAAACCAAATCCTAAGCTATGGATTTTTGGTAATTTTGAGTGTAAATTAATATAAATAAAGAATTTTACAAAATTCAAAGAAAATCAAGTATTTGGATTTTCATTTTAGTCCTCACATCGTTGGAAATTCTGTATAAAAGAAGTTCATCTTTAATTTAGTTTATCAAGAAAGAAACACCAATTATAATTCGAGAAAACATAGTTAAATTGTATAAAGACTTGGTTTAATCAAATTTTTGTATTGATTAAATACATTTCATAAATCTTGAATGATAAAATCCAAAAATCAATTTATAGAATCCATCAAAATTCCAAGTACTTAAAAATTTGAAAATATGCTCCTCTGGAACTATATTGCCCCGTATATCCACCAAATCCTTAAATTATAGTAATAACATCCTCATACAATCACTTATCAGGAATAAGAAACTTGGCTAAATAAACAGACCTGAGGAAGAAAAAAGAACAAGGTAGAAGGACTAACCGAAGAGGGATAGGACAACAAGTGTAAACCAAGCGACTTACCTAGCTAACGGGATAACTGATTTGAATAAACAATCACTTGAAAGGGAGGAAAAATAGGAGGGGTGAGCTCGAGAGCTCAGTAGGAAAGCTGTTACATCATGTAAAAACTTTTTTAGTGATGGAAAGCCTCTGCATAGTTAGTTTGAATCCAATACATATATACATAATGATCCAAAATCGGAAATACATATGTATATGTATATAACTACATATATGTGGGTATGAAAACATGTTATCCAAAATTTATAGTTCATCTGCACATACATGTATATAAAGATATATATATATATATATATATATATATATATATATATATAAAATATGATATTTGAAAATCAATCAGTCCACAAACACATGACATAAATTCACTCATACCTATGAGTTCATCACCTCTCATCAATGGAACCTATAGTGTTGGCACTATGTGTGCCATACAACTTGCTTAACACCTAGCCTATAACCGGAGAAGACATCCATGTATCGCCTACCAAATATGGAGGGGCAACCGCATTGCCTATGCCTACCAATTGGGGAGGTAATAAGAAGAAATACCCTACATAGGTTCATAGACTCTTCACTATCGGTGAGGCCGCAGTGTCACATTGTAAAAATCCGCTGATGCTAATTTGGGACTCATGTGTGATCCTATGACACGTGTACTTTGAATTGATGTGTAAAAGTAGCCATACAGTAATTCAAGTTTAAATGATGCTCTGATTTTAAATAAATGATTAACTAAATTTTGTAGAAAAATAGACAGCATAACAACCCTATTTTAACATATCCAAAATAACCTATACTCAGAAAAAGTCTAAGAACAATCCACTACATAAATCATACCATTCAATTCAAACATAGATATTTAAAAGTTCTAAAGTCACGTTTGTTCTCATATGTTGCAGAAAATAAGTTTTATTCAAAAACAATGCAAAA
The DNA here is from genome assembly GCA_002914805.1 of Parasponia andersonii. Taxonomy (NCBI): domain Eukaryota; kingdom Viridiplantae; phylum Streptophyta; class Magnoliopsida; order Rosales; family Cannabaceae; genus Trema; species Trema andersonii. Next base: position 150,409 of record JXTB01000461.1, read on the forward strand.
GAGAGGTAACCAAATCCCTACCTCACTTGAATAGCGATGCCATACTATTAGAAGCTCAAGCTGCCGATTAGACGATCGTTCGGAGGGTCGAGAACAAATTTCATGCTCTCAATCGCTCACTTGGGAACAATCAACTTCTCAACAAAGCTTCAAATCAATGAATTGACCTCTTCATTAAATTCCTAATGTCAAAATATCTAAGTTAGATATATAACTCAACTAATTTGGGTCTAGGCCGACACTGGACCGGTGGCACACAGAACTAGACAAAATCTAAGCCATTAAATATTGACTTTCATGTCAGTCACCAAATATAGTCAATATATATATCAAACTTCACCATTTTTCGAGTACATTCCAAAAATGACATAAAAAACACAACCTAATGGTTGGATTAAAAAAATAAAATCTGAGCTAAAAAATATACAAAAATGATAACTTTCAAACTGGGCAAAATCGGATCGTGAAATAGGAAAGAGCTTGTAATGAGTGGGTTCGAATGCCACCGGTTTCGTGACCTCTCATTGTCAGAATCATCGCCGATGAGGGACGGAAGCCGTGGTTGAGTTTTTGCTCTTCATTGGCAATGCGGCGGTCTGGCAGACTTGGAGCTCCGGTAGTGAGCTCAGCTGTATAGTGCGTGTCGCCTAGGCTTGGTGGCAGGCGTCGCTGTGGCCGGAGGGGTAACGTGCCGAACTCTATTGCTTTGGCAGCTGGGTTCTGTCGAGCGGAGGGAGAGAGCATCAATGGAGATGAGAGAAAGGATATGCTCATATATATATATATAATCTTTTTTTAATATGGAATATTATAGGCATAATAGAGAAAATTACTAATTATACGCTCATATTATAGGCTCAAGGTACCGATTAGACGATCGTTCGAAGGGTCAAGAACCAATTTCATGCTCTCAATCGCTCACTTGGGAACAATCAACTTCTCAATGAAGCTTCGAATCAATGAACAGACCTCTTCATTGAATTCCTAATATCAAAATATCTAAGTTAGATATATAACTTGACTAATTTGGGTCTGAGCCGACACCGGATCGGTGGCACACAGAAGTAGACAAAATCTAAGCCACTAAATATTGACTTTCGTGTTGGTTACCAAATACAGTCAATATATATATCAAACTTCACCATTTTTCGAGTACATTCCAAAATTGACATCAAAAACACAATCTAACGGTTGGATTAAAAAAAATAAAATCTGAGCTAAAAAATATACGAAAATGACAACTTTCAAACTAGGAAAAATCAGATCGTGAAATATATACTAGGAGAGAGCTTGTGATGAGTGGGTTCGAATGCCACTGGTTTCGTGACCTCTCGTTGTCAGAATCATCACTGGTGAGGGACGGAATCCGTGGCTGAGTTTTTGCTCTTCATCGGCAATGCAACGGTCCAGCAGACTCGGGTATCCGGCCGTGAGATCAGCTGGACAGTGCGCATCGCCTAGGCTTGGTGGTAGGCGTCGCTGTGGCCGGAGGGGCAACGTGCCGAACTCTACTGCTTTGGTAGCTGGGTTCTGTCGAGCGGAGAGAGAAAGCATCGAGGGAGATGAGAGAAAGGATAATACACTCATATATATTTTTTTTATATGGACAAATGATCATTCTACTCTTAAAAAATATGGAATATTACAAGCATAATAGAGAAAATTAATAATTATATCTTGTATTTAGTTTTCCATTCGTAAATATTCATTTTTTTTTTGTAAATGAATTTTATTCCTTGATTCTAGGTGATTAGTGACTAGGAAGGATTCTTTGAATTTGTATATATATTTATAGTATTCAATAGAAACTATACACAGCCACATTTTTCAAGTCATAGTTTCTATACATTTATATATCGTATCTTTTACCACACTCTCCAAAACAAAAAACCGAAGAGAAAGCACATTATAACAGTTCTTCCAGTTATATAGGCTTGGGTACTATACACATATCCATACATATATATATATATATACATGAGACTGGAGAGTACAATAAAGATCACCTCCGTCCTTGGAGAGAAAAGGCTGCAGCGTCTTGTGCTACAATATTAATAGTACCTTAATTTTTGAACTTAGCACTTCAAATGGGCTAAGCGATCGAGACAACGTACTAGGCTGAAAAAAAAAAGTTGGCAATCTAATTAGATCACTTTATAGCCACGGCTATAAGCATAAGTGACGAGTTCAGACAACTCAACATTAGATAGATCGATGAAGCCGTCCATATTTTCGTCAGCATAGTTGAAAGCCTGCCCAGTTCTAAAATAGCTGCAATGCGAGCCAAGATATTTGAAGGCTGCTCTGAGCTCGCCCCACGAAAGCTGGCCATCATTATTGGAGTCGTAACTTCTGAAAACCTTTGTGAGCTGGTCATTAGACCACGGAAGTGCAGCTTGGCCGCCGCCTTTGTTTTTGGTATTGCTCACCTCATCAAGTACCCCAATTGGGTTAAAGTTAAATACCATCTTTGTTGAAAACTTGAAAGAATACTGAGCCACAACAAACAAAAGGGCTTTTTTGTTTTTTTTTTTAATTCTTATTTTTTTCCACTGATAATTTTACTATAGAAATCTACAAGACTAAAGAAAACTTAGTGTTAAGTTTGCATGCACTATAAAGATGTGAATCACGAGGTTGGTTTTATAGGGCTAGTTGGGGTGTCTTTGGTAGGTTTTTACCATCAATTAACTTTCTAAGTTCGGAATGATTGATCAATAGTCGGCCTGCTTAGTGCGTGGTCCCTGAGAATTTTGAAATAATTTGATCCTCCTTGCAATCACGCACAAGTTGGGAATTTTTTAATTACTATAAGTAGATTATAGTAATCACTTTTAGAAAATTATAGCTCAATAGCTAGGCATGAAGCAATATATAACAGTTCTCTACGAGTATCATTAATTTCTATTTAGAAAAAATGCAGCACTCAAAAGTGCTACTCCAAACTTTATTAGGTCGGTTATACAGTTGCTGAATGTGTTTATTAATAGACCGAAACTGGCATTCATTCACTTTTAACTAAGAAAGAAAATGACGCTTGGGGTACGTATAATAGGTTCTTTATTAGTTTAATTTTCTTTACAATTAATTATGCTAAACTTACTATATTTCTAATGGGGATATATGATTACTTATTTATACCGTTTAGTTTGACATATTGTTGAATTTATACCTTTTATTTAATTTGCA
>JXTB01000461.1:154085-172442 GCA_002914805.1 Parasponia andersonii
AAAAATACCTATCAAAGAAAATTTTTAACTGTCTCATATGAAAACTTGTTGAGAAATTATAAACTTTAGTAAATTGAGTTCAACTAAAACTTTTAGTTCAGTGTCCAAAATAAGTTACATAAAATCACTTGCAATTCAAAGTTCTCAAATTATCAACAAAATCACCCTCATACATCCATTTATTAATATTAGCTAAATAATTGAATAAGGAAAGAAAGTCAATAGAGTAAGAATACTCACCAAGGATTAAGAGTAGAACTGCAGGTACAAACTACACAACTTGTTTGAGCATCGGGATTACTACCTTAACTAGATAAATACTTGAAAGGCGAAGAAGTAGGGGAGGTGAATATTCACATGCTCAGTAGAAATTCAATTATTTTTTTGGGTGGATGCAATTTTACCAAACCTGCATGGTTAAAATCTTTTTCAAAATCTATTTATAAACCATGTTTATAAAATAATTCATACCCAGAATAATCACATATTCAAAACCAAATCTAAAATCACATCATTGTACATATCATAAATCAACCAAGCATATGATTGAGCACTCATCTTCCAATCACAGCACTGTAATACCTCTTTTGTAGAGGTACCCATCATCCTGATACTACATGTAGGTGTGCTAGCTAAAAACTTGTGCAGGAGCTTAGATATTTCACCTAGCATTGCCGCAACTCGCCAGCGATCTAAACTACCATGATGCAATAATGGAATTCAAGTGTATGATCCTAAGGTATGTACAGTATGTAGTAATTTATAATAACCATGTATCTATGAATCAAATTATGTTTTAAAATCTAACTTAGCATTATTTTGGGATTTATTGTAACATGAGAAGTACATCGCTATTTTACCTTATAATCATAATATAAAATATGCAAAATAATTCACATAGTTTAATCATAGTATAATTCAATAATTTTTAACAATTGGTCAAACAATCGTGAAATCACGATTTTTCATAAATAAGTTTTAATACAATTATAAATCAAAATAGATAAAAAAATTAGGTAATTGAACCCCTACCTCAGTATGGTAATAATACCAAGCCAACGACATTTGAAGAAACTCTTATTGGTCACTTGGGTGTTTGAATGGTAGTTTGGATCCTAATAAGTTCACTTGAAAAAGTAACTTTTCTACCGGAGCCTTAAATAGGGAAACGGATGTCACCACTAAATTCAGAGCACCCAAAAATGCTAAGCTAAACACATACTTTGTCAAAAATAGACCTCGACGCGGAACCAGTTTGTGGCATGCAAAACAATACAATTTTAAGAAAATCCAATTTTCGTGCTACTACAAAACATAGTCATATTTTATATTAAAATTCATATTCCATCCTCACTAAGTCTAAATTCGAAGTTAGGACCAAGATTTGCACTGGCATCGTTGTTATCGCGGTAGAGGCCTAGGACACTTTCTGGTGGCTTTCTAGCACCCTAAATACCCCCTCTGACTTTGCCTGGACATCTACCATGTCGTACGGCAAATTCAATAGCAGATGGTCCGACAGCATTGACCTTGGCTGTAGGCCCCTAACGAATGAGCTCATGGCTTGCACCGAGTCGGCGTTGTGCACCGAGGACATTACCTCCAGGAAACACAATAAGTATTCTCTTGGAGACTCGCTCAAAGATTGCTCCATCCGTCGAGGTCTCGCATGGTTTTTTGCTGCCTCTGGGTGCCCGTGTACTGCTTTAAGAACAGTTTGCAAAAGACTTCGAACCCATTTATGGACTTCTCTGGGAGTTATTTGAACCACAGCAGTGCCGGCCCCGCCAGGTGGTAGGGAAGACTTTGCAAGTCACAGCCTTGTCCCTGGTCTCCAAGGCCATCTTCTGTTGGAAGTGGTGTATGTGATCAAGGGAGTCAGTCTTTCCTTCGAATAGTCTGAAGGTTAGGGTTGTGAAGTCCTTCGGCTTGGGTTCCAATTGGATCCAATCGACGAAAGTCATCCGATTGATTCCTCGCACGGTCTGCTTTGCCTGATTATCGGGGGTTTGGCTGTGACGGGCTCTGAGCTTCTTACTTAGCTCTGCCATCATCTCTTGTTTCCAGTTAGGAAGTGCACCTACTGGGCCTTCCTGGTGCCTTCTTTCCAACGCTGCTCTAGCCCAGAAAGGACTTGTCTGGCTCTGCCGCTCCCCCTACATCCGCGATCTGGATGGGGCAGGGACTTCTATCGGCTGTTGGCCCTCGGATTCTTGTTGGACCTCTTCGTCAAAGTCTTCCCTTCGCCTGCTCCTGGCTTTGCTTGCCAACAACTCTTCGAGGTGGGCATTATCTCTGCACACCTCCGTGACTTCGTCTTTTAATCCTATGATGGCCTCGTGGGCCATCTCTGCCTTCCGGTTTGTTTCTACTAGGGCGGCAAGCATTTGGTCTAGTTTTTGCTCCAGACCTGGTCATGCATTCCAGGAGCTCCCTTCGGTGTCAGGATGTGTGCTCCTAGTTGTCATTCTTGAGGGTACCACTCGACATTGTATGGCTTTTTGTTCAGGGAGTGCATGATCGTGGGGCTCCTGTTTCTTCTCTCATGCTCAACTGTTTCCCATAGATGACGCCAAAATGTTGGTTCTGTTTTTACCAGCTGTTCATGTGTCTCTGAACTGCTGACGAGGTATTCACCAACTGTCCACGTATCCTTGCTATCCCGAAATGTCTTTAGCTTCAGGCTGAGATAGAGAGGTGAGGGTGGCCACCTGCAATGACTCTCCGATGCTTAAGTCAGTGATTTATCCCTGAGATTGAATAACAAGGTTTTAATTTTTCTCTGTAAATGTTTTTTTGTATATTGTATTGTCTCTTATATATCTCTTTAGAGAGGAAACAAGGCTTATATATATAATCCTGGAACTGGGAATTTTCTGGTTTTCAATCCTAGGATTGAGTACCTTTTTCCATCATGACTTACTCCAGAAATCACGGGTCGTGATTACCGTGACCTCCCTTGCATCGTTGCGGCCTGTTTTCTGCCATCCCCTACGACTCCAGCCTGTTGGGGGTGAGATTTAAATAAGCCGCCACTCTGTCAGGACGACTTGCTCAATGCGCGCACCTATCCAGGATCGCATTAAATGCTCTGTCTGGGTCTGGAGCGGTGAGCTGCTTCCCATGGTATTCTGGCGGAAGACCCATGAAGCTCCCGACCCCCAGCTGTCGAGGTAAGAATCGGACTGGGCCGAATCCATCTAGGGTCTGGGATGGGTTCGGCCCTGGCCTCGGACAGCCCATGGGCCTATGCGGTACCACGTGCGACTCGCGTGGCCTTAATCAGTCACTCTGGACACGTGTCAGACTGTGTGCCCCTCTTGTGACCTATTGTGCCACTTAATCGTCTATGTGGTGTATGTTTTAGGAACAGGTCTCACAAAAAAAAATTGAAATTGTGGTATAATATAGCCTCGGAAATAAATGAAATCAGACTGGATTTTGGGGTCGAATAAAATCTGAACCCAAGAAACCGTAAAAATACCTTAAAACCTCTTTATCACAACTAAAAGAGAGAAATTTGAGGACATAAAAAAATGATGATAGATTATTTTCAAATGGAGAAAATTGAAGAAACTAGAAGAGGATTGGTTTTTGCGATAGAGAGGTAGAATCGTCCTTCGGGAAGAAAACTCATCTAGAAAAATTCAATCCTTTTCAAATTTCTCTTTTCTTTTATTTTTTGTTTTTATTTTATTTAATATTTCTAAAGCATTTAATAGTTAACCGATCCTTCATTCTATTAAGAGATCAAAGATGATAAACGTGAAATTATTGATGTGATATTCTTTTTTAGGGAAATTATCATTTTTTATACCCTATATTTTGACATTTTATTCAGTTTATACATTTTGTTTTAGTTATTATCAATATTGACTTTTAGATTTTATATTTGTTACAGCTTTATATCCTGTCACTAATTTTGAGTAGTTAATTTACCAAGACGATTTAATAAACTTATTCTTTGATCAGTTTTTATATGGTTTATTTTCAATTTTTAAACGGCAACTTGGTAAATTAATTGTTCTAAATTGGTATCAGGGTATAAATTTGTAACAGATTTCAAATTTAAGAATCAATGTTAATAATAACCAAAACAGAAGATATAATTTGAACAAAATATTAAAATACAGAGTATAAAAATAATAATATCCATAGGATAAGAAATATTTAGAGAGACGATTCAGCTCGGTAAAAGAATATTGCAAAATAATTCTAAAGTTTTTCTCTTTATCGAGTTATTAGTTTTAAGTGGATACACAACAATAATAAGAATGCTAGATATATTATTTTTTTATTTTTTTCTATTCAATTTAATATTTTAATATTATAATATATTTTATGTGTCAAATAATCAGACTAAAATAATAAAAAAAATAAAATACTACTACCGTTTCTCGGCACAGCAAATAAGACAAATTTACGAGATAATTAATCCAAATCCGCATTATATGAGATTCACGTGCCTAGTGATTTGTTGAGAATTTGAAATAGTTTCTTTAACTTAATTATTCATTAGAGAGCTTTTTCAAGCCAGTAATACTAACATCTGTTGGAAATGACACGTGTAGACGTTTGAGCGGGTGAGTGACCCATCAACTAAATATTGGATAAAAAGATTAAACTCTATGTATCTTAATTAAAAGAACATTATGCATAGTTTTTTTATTTATGGCATAATCCTAAAAATACCCTTTCTATTTTAGCTAAATATCATGTTTAATCCTCTATTTTCATGAAAGTTGAAATTATTCCCTCTAATATCTAAAACAAGAAAAAGTATTTTTCTTTTTGGTCAAATTTTTGAGTAAATTCTTTTCTAAATAACATTAATACTCTTAGAATATTGATATCTCAACAGTCCTTAATTGATTTCTTTAAAAAATAATAATCTAAAAATTTATTGAAAAATAATATTATAAACGTTTTTCTATAATCTAGAAATAATAATGTGATATTTTTTTATTTTTTAAATAAAAAAATTAATTAGATGATGGAGAATGTTTTGTAATAATTTTTTTTTTACTTTAGATCACATTTCAAGTTTGACTAAAAAAAATAATAAGATATACTTTTTTCTTATTTTGAAAAATAAAATAATTATTTGAAGTTTTACGAGAATATATGATTAACCGTAATAGTTAAATATACTAGAGAATAGTTTTGGGATTATCCACTTTATTTATTATCTGATCTCTATATACGATAGTACGAAGTCCAGAAGAGATATTGCTCTTTGGAGTTTTGAGGTTTTCCTCTTTCCGTAATTTGTCATGAATTTTGGCCCCTCATTTTAGTTTCTCGCTGCATACGAGAATTGTTCTTTTCTTTTTTGTTTATTTTATTTGGAAATCCTAAAAAAAGAAGCCACAGTACAATTAGTCATATAGGTTAATTTGTATACGGAATCACCGGTCGTTCAATTAGTCATATACCGTGCTACTGATTCTCGGACTTTCCATAATGGACTAAATAGGAATCCACGTCCCATGAGTTTCTTGATTGTATTATCCCGTCCTTAATTAAATATAACAAAATAGATCTAGATGATCAGCACTAGACCGATCGACTACGCACAATTCGAAATAATTTTCTTTTGTCGGCTGCTGTTCGTATATCAATTGTATTGCTAACTAGAAGTCTACAATTGCTATAACTTCGTTCTAGTACTACTATTATTATAACATTAATTCTTGATTGTTGTGTGGTCCTTGAATAAGTTGATTGTGAGCTTGACCACCACGGATTGTTTTGGCAGCCTCAACTAGACTAGATTAAAAAGCGTCTGCCTCTCATTTAAGAAGAGATAGTATCTATTATTCTGAGCTAATTATGCAATCGTTACCGATCTCAACAGTATATTATTATATTTAATTATTCAGTTTTCCATTTACAAAATTAGTAAACTTGAAGCACCCTTATTTATATTAAGTGTCTCAAACATATTATTTTATACTCTGAAGTTGCAAACATAACACAGAAATCATTTGATAGCTAGAGCTGTCATGTTAAGACTCTAAATTTTTTTATAATATCTCCTATATAGAGGAAAAATCATTGGGAACCTGGACTGTCTTTTGCAGCTAAATGAGTTAGGCTAAATTTATTGCCTTCTTTATTATAATTTACTGCAATTTTATTATTATTAAAGTTCCAACTAAAAAATTATTCAACTCATCCTTTTGGATATAAATTATGCTAATTTTTTTTTATCTTTTTAATTGTAATTTATTATAATTTTATTATTATTCATAGTCAAAATTTAACCGAGAAATTATTCAATCCATCTTTTTGGATATAAATTATGCTAAATTTTTTTATCTTTCTAATTGTAATTTATTATAATTTTATTATTATTCATAGTTAAATTCCAACTGAGGAATTCGACCCATTTATTATTTACTTCAGTGAGATGATCATCATAAAATCGTGATCAACGTTGATCATGGAGATCAGTATCGATCTTACTATTTTTACAATTCGTTACGATCGAATTATATATATCCTGTAAGCTGATCTAATTTTTCATATTTATTTTATTATTTTCTTTTAATAATTAAAGAGAGTTGAACACAATACAAATAAAGCAAGGAATTGAACCCGTATCACATACTCAGACACTTACGCAACAACTTGAATTATTCGTATATATGCATATATAAAGCCAAAGATAGAAAACAATTACTTTCTATATTCCTTAGATGTATAGTAAAAACACATGAATAACTGTCATTGTCAATAATTGTCATTGTCAGGACCAAAATTCCATACCAATGGCAAAAGAGAAATTTCACAAATGAAATTCATTATTTGTTTTAAAAAATTTTAGAAATTTCAATTTTTCAGAAAAAACTAACATCTAGTTTCAAAATAATAACTTCTGTAAAATTAATTAAATTTTAAATCCCCATAGTTTTGTGATTACTATTAGACATAGATTGTTAGTGAAATTTATTAAAATAAATTAAGTATCATTATCAGTAATCTCACAATCCAATACACTAGTTATACAAACTAAGTCCATGAAACGGGTCTTTAAATATTTCATATAAGCCAAAAAAATAAATGGTATTGCCTTACACACTTACTAACTAATCGATAGATAAATTGCTTCTTATTGACCCGCTCCTGAGATTCTGGCATTAATCTGAGTACTACTTGAGATAGAAAATATGCAGGTGAGTATAAAATACCGAGTAAGATACCTAATTACCTTTTTGAGAAAACGTTCTTTATAAATTCCCTGCCTAGTTAGTTATTCTGAAAACAATTTCACAAATATACCATATCAAATATGAGTTGAAATCACCAATTGAAATCATATTCAAAACTAATAAAGAGAAATCAGATAAATAATCTATAGTATACATATCATAAATCAAACAATCTCATCAGCTTACATTCTCTTATCATGAACCAGAATAACTCGTACTACATGTACTAAATACTCTCTGCCTGATACCTAATCCCAAAAAATTGGAGAGACACTTATATGTCTATGCCTACTAAATAGAGGTAGTCAAAAAAATCTCACGCAGATTTATGGGCTCTCACTGAGAGTAAAGATACTGGATGCCCACTAAATACTGCGATGCCTAAGATGGACCTCATGTATGATCTTATAGTATGTGTAATACGATGAGCAGTATAAATAACCATGCAATAATATTCTAGACATGCTTCGATTTTTAAATAAAATCCATTTTGTACTTTAAAAATTTGGCAGTACAATTCCTTTGGTTTAATCAAATCCCAAGTATAAAACTTGTATCAAATCATACATAAAAATATCTAAAGTAGTTCACAATGTTTCACAAATTTATAATTCACTAAAATAATTATTTAAACAATTTAATTTAATAAAATCACAAAATTTCACTTTCCACAATATATTCCAATTTTTATGAAAAATAATATTAAATAAGTTAATTAAATCCCCTACGTCGAGATGGTAGCAATACCGAGCTAATGACACTAGAAAAGTTCTTTATTGGTCACCTAATCGCTCAGACGGTCATTTTTGGATCCCGACACGTATGTTTGAAAAAGTGAATTTCCAAACAGAATCTTAGATTGATGAATGGAGGTCATCACTGAATTTAGAGCACCCAAAAATACTAGGTTAGATATAAACTTCGTTGAAAATGGGTCCTGATACGGAATTGGTCCGTGGCACACAAATGATACTATTCACAAGTCATTTTCTTGATTTTCGTGTCACTTCAAAAAATAGTGATATTTTATATCAAAATTCATGTCTCGATCTTATTGAGTCAAATTTCGAAATTAGAACTCAGTTTCAAGGTCTTGAACATTAATTAAGCTCCAAAATCCGTTAAATATAAAAATATCACATTTTGAAAATATTTCGAAAAAAGCCATTTTTTAATTTTGAAAATTAACGTATTTTTGTATATCATTTCAACACTTCAAAATTATGATTTTTCTTATCTCAACCCCCTTTTTAGTATGATATAATTTTCTCGGGAGAAATAATTCATTTCTGAAATAATTATGAAAATATCACAAAATTTAATATTAAAATATTACTACACTACGAGCTTCTCATCAGAGCTGAGTTAGCGGCCGTGGGTAGTTAGAAAAGACTGGCAACGTCGAGACGAAGCCAACGACATCGACAGTGTGTTGATTGGACGCTAGATGGAGAAACGGCGGCCAATTTTCCATTCTAATGGCGTTTTTTTAGGATGGCCTTAACTCTAGCCAGCGGCGATGAATTCAGGAGGGGGTTGCTGCTGCTGCTTCATCGGCGGCCGAGTGAGGGCGCATGCTGGCACATGAGGCGGCTAGTCCGGCGGTGTGTTCGCGTGTGAACAATGATAATGGCCATATTTGAGAGAAGAAACGAGGGACTTTGGTTGAGAAGAGAGAGACTGTGGCGGGTTTTATTTGCAACTTTTAAAACTATTGATGGTGGGACACATGGCATCATTTGATTAGATCGAAAAACTTTCTAAAATTCTATTTTAGCCACAATTTTAAAAGATTCTTTTCACTTTAGTCCTTTCTTTTCAAAAATTATTTATATTTTAACCCAAATGTATCTAGTCTTAATTGTATCTACGTTTAACTCACTCAGATTTAATTAATAAAATACTCAAGAATTTAAAATTACAGGATTGCCATTAGCCCATAAAATTACAATTTTGCACTTAGAAAAATTAGGATTTTACAGTCATTTTATTTATTCTGAATGAAGGGCCTACAAAATAAAGCTCATTCTCATTCCTTTTAATTCATAGTCAAAGAAAAAAAAAGAAAGAAAATAAAAAAAGAGGCTAGCTAGCTTGCTAGCAAGTAGAGCATACCACCTTATTACGCCCTAACATATTATAAGGGGATAGGACGTATTAAGCATTAATAGAGTCGAAATTATAAATAATGATAAAGAAAAAGGTACATATACACATTAATTAATTAAGCTGCGACTTTATACCCACAGTCATAGGCATAGTCTACGAGGTCTTCCAGCTCTTTATCAGTAATGTCGATGTAGCCATTGTTATCGGTGTCCGCTAGGAACAAAGCTTTCTTAGCTCTGTAGAAGCCGAAAGCCGATCCAAGATCTTTGAAGGCTTGCTTGAGCTCCTTCGTTGAAAGTTTTCCATCTCCATCCTTGTCATGACTTTTGAAAGCATTCATTAGCTGCTCTTTAGTCCATTGGACTTGGACTTTTTTATATTGGACGGGTTTGGCCGAAAAGTTTCCGGGAGTTTGGATTTGTATAACCATATTGTAATTTATTGAGTGGTATAATATTGGATATAGGAAAATTATTAAGGGAATTAAAAAGGATGAAAAGGGTTTTAAATGCGTATATATCTTTGATATGAAATTACAGGGGAAGAGATTATAAAATTAACTTAGCACTTGTACAAGGATGTGTAAGATGATATTTCGTAACCTATGTTTATATAGGGCTCTCTCTCTGGTATCTTTGAACAGTTACTGTTAGATCTTCATTATGAGAATCACGTGCGTAATGGGTTCTTAAGAATTTTGAATGATTCTCCTTGCAACTTGGCACATCTGCATGTGCAAGTTGGAAAGATAAAAAGTAGGTATCGTATAGTAACAGGTAGATATCTATCATTAATTAGCGGTCGAACTAATTACGCGTTAATCACCTAATTGTATAAAAGAGTGGCTTTAATTTCATGCATGTGATTTTCATTTTAAAAATACAATTTAAAATTAGCATAACATATCCCGCAATTGAGAAATGATGCCATCGGAATGCATATTGGGATATATGAAAGTCATAGTCAATGTTACTAGTTGCAAAGGCATCCTTATTTAATGTGACTTATTGCAAATCTAACTAACATTGAGCCAAATGGCATGGTGATATTAATATCAAGACATATATATGATAATCGAATCTTTTAGATTGACAGCCACTTACCAAACAAAGTTGCTACGCGAGCAATCCACCAAAATTACTCTCATATTTCGTTGATTATCCTAAAGGCATATGTACCGAAAGGGACAGTGCATGCTTTAATTCTTTTCATAATTAGTATTCAATTATCGACTAATACTGCAACATTTGGAAATATACAAGGGTATAGAATTTGGTTGTTAGAAAATAAATTCAAAGGACTGTTTGGTAGCTAAGAAAGGCAGAGAAAGTGTTTTCTGTAAAAATTAGCTCTAGAGAATTCTTAGAGCTTCTCACTCATTATTCTAGTATGTATACAATTTAAATACAGAAGCTAATATCTAGCTTAACAATCATAAAGATCTGTAATTCTAACAAGCCTAACTAATGACAACAGAATATGACTCTCTACAACTAGCTCCTGAAATATTAGAGCTAGCAAACTAACTGAAGCTTCTAGATCGTTGACTGAAGCTTTGACTGGAGCCTTTGACTATCTGATGACGTGGCTACCACTGCTGACACATCACCAGGTGTCTTAACATTGCTGATCTAGCTAGTACCACAAAAGGGCCAATGGGGCAGAAGCCCCCACTACAACAATTAGCGTATCAATTAAACTTTTCGAAAATAAATTTTCTTGTGACTATTAATCATAAGTGATTTTATTTTATTTCTTTCCTCTACTAAAACAGAATCCTGAACTCGTAACTAGCTAGTAGATCAATTAATTATTGTCCAGTCATATTTTTTATAATTCATGTTGTGAATTTCACGTACATGGAACTGGAACTGGAATACTGCAATTGGAACCATGGTAAGCTGCAAACACAATTGTCTTCCGGTACTGTTCCACGTATCGGAGACACTATTTATTTAATTAATTTTGAAATCTGTATATATTTATATTTGCACATATTTAGGATTTAATTTTTGTTTTATTGATCTTATTATTTTTGAATTGTAATATTTCTTCCTTTAGAATAAATATCTCATGTAATCTGTATATATATACAATTTATTCAATGGAATGACTATGACATATTTCCTCGTCTTCTTAATTTCTCTATGGTATCACAACCACCCCTAGGAAAACCAACGCCACCACTCCCTCTTATCCGACTCTCACAATGGCTAATGATAACGATCAACTTGTTATTCCAAATACTCAAGAACCAAGTAAACCCCTTACCGTTATCAATATTAATAACTCCATCAAACTCATCTCCACAAATTATCTCTTATGGAAACATCAAATACAAGCCCTTCTCATTGGTCATGATCTCCTCAAATTCGTAGACAACTATCATTTCGCTCCTCCCACTATCGTTACTGCAAACAATATCGTCACTCTGAACTCGATATATTCTACATGGATACGTCAAGATAAATTGATTTTGGTGCCCTTGTTGGCTCACTCATACAGTCACTCATTCCTCTTATCATCTAATCACAAACTTCTCGTGAAGTTTGGACTATTCTTGGCAATAAGTCTGCTTGGCCATATCGTAGTCACATCAAGCAGAGTAAGGAATAAATCAGACATGCCACCAAGGGCTCTTAGTCCATCACTGACTATATGCAGTTTATCAAGACCCGTGCAAATGAACTTGCGACCTTTGCCAAGCCTTTAGTGGTGGCCAGTGTCGGGATTGGAATTGGGACTAATAACGGCGGCTAAAATAGTTTAAAGTTTATTAGAGAAATATGGTGTCTAAATAATTTTACATGTATGATATGAAATTAGGGATTAGTTTTAAAAATATTAGTAAAAGGTTGGAATTGGGACTAGTAATAGTGGCTAAAATAGTTTAAAGTTTATCAGAGAAATATGGTGTCTAAATAATTTTATATGTATGATATGAAAATAGGGATTAGTTTTAAAAATATTAATAAATGAGTCATATTTTTTTTATCACAAGGGTTTCATATCCCCAATAAAATATGACTCTAATGTACGTTATTTGTCCAAATTAAATTTTAATGGTTGTTATATTATGGTGCATGTTGAAATCATTAATAAATTTATATTTTCTAAAGTTATTAATTTTTATATTTTACTACATGCTTTTGTTCTCCTCTGTACATATGTATTAAGTTTGCTTTTTCTTTCAAAAAAACAAGAATAATGCTAGAGACACTAATACTAATATAAGGTGTCATTCAAAATTATAATTAATAAATTGAGCCTCACAGAAGTCGTCTCTTCTAATTGATTTCATAATAAGAATATAGACTAACACTTTATATGTGGGGGCACTTAGTATTACAAAAATAACCCTAGCCTCTCTCTTTACCTGTATCTTTTCATACAAAACAAAAGCCAGTGATGCCCTACCTGGAGGCCAGAGAGGGGGTTTTTCCTTCTCTTTCTTTGGCCTCCTCTCTTCACCTTCTTCTTTTCTGCTCTTGCTTGCTTCTTTTTTCTTTTTCAGTTTTAATAAGTCTAGATTAAAATATAGTTTGTAATACCATCTTTTGTGTGGATTTTAATTCGGTCTAAATCTTAAATCTGTTTAGTGGCTAGTTTTTATTTTATATTCTTTTTCACGGGTATAAATCTCAATTGATGTTAGCCTCATATATCTACCCTGCAAAGAATGCAGTTAGAAGTGTTAAAGGTAATAGATTGGTCATTGTTATCTCTCTCTCTTGAAGATTATAGTAACCTACAAATTTGTTTTTAGTTGTATTTATGATCTATTATTCTTCTCTTTTCTTTGAAGAGTTTTGAAATTATAATTCTTATACTTACATTGTAACTTGAAATTTTTTACTTTGATTAATGATATTCTTTTGAAGAGTCTATTTGTCACAACCCAAAACCCAGGTTAGTGGTATAAGGAGAATTTCACAAGGATGAGAAATTTATTGATTTATTTGAAAATACCTAAAAAGCTTAGTTTTATAAAACAGTCCATTTTAAATAAAATAAAATACTTGGAATTCCACCTCGTGAACCTCTCCCACAGTTCGAATACACTATTAAACATAGATCGAATAAATACCGAAAAGAACGTAAATCAAATATATGTTTAAGCAGCATTATCATCCAAGTCAGAACAGACATCAGAATAGCATATATGAGTTCACAGACAAAAATTGAAAGTAGTAATCTTAGTTCAATACTAAAACAAAACTCAAACAGTCCAAACACTATAACAACATACTTCAAGCATTGCCAAGGAAATGAACTACAATCTCGATGGCCTCTTACTCTTCTTGATCTCCAAGATCGCATTGGACACTACCTGAGGAAGGGAGGAAGGGAGTGAGCATAAAATGCTCAGTAGGAAAAGCAGTTATCTCGATCGAATACATTTTAGTGACGGAAAGCTCCTGCGTGGTTAGTTTAAATCCAATACATATATATATGATAATCTAAAACTGGAAATCGTCACGTGTATGTATAAATAAATCAGTATAATCAAAACCATTCAATTCAGAGACACATGACACAAATCATCCCATACTCATGAGCTCACATCCTCTCATCTGTGGAAACCTAGGATGATGGCACTAAGTGTATCAAACAGCCTGCCTGACACTTAAGCCCATATCCGGAGGGGACACCCATGTGTCACCTACCAAATTTGGAGGGACAACCGAATTACCTACGCCTGCAAAATGCGGAGGTAATCAGAAGTAACAAAATCTCACGCGAGTTTACGGACTCTGCACCGATGGTGGGGAATACATCGCCACACTGTAAACCCACGATGCTAACACCGTGCTTATGTATGATCCTATGACACGTGCAACACAGACCTGAAGTATGAAAATAAACGTACTCTGGTTTTTAAATAAAATAAGTATATTAGGTTTTTATAGAAAAACGGGCAGCACAACAACCTTATTTTTGATATACCCAAAATAACCTGCACTCAAAAAATCTTCAGAGTAATACAGTATATATATATATATATATATATGTATATCATACCATCACATATATTCAAGAAAACCAAAAATCACATTTATTCTCATATGTTGCAGAAAATAAGTTTTATTCGAAAATAGTATAAAACGAAGGTAGCCAAATCCCTATCTCACAAGAATAGCAATACTATACTATTGAATCCTCAAGGCGTTGTTGACGATCATCCGGAGGGTCGGGAACCAATTCTAAGCTCTCGATCGTCCTCTTGCAAAAAAACCAACTTCTCAACAGAGCTTCAATTTCACAAACAGACTTCTTCACTAAATTTCTAGCACCTAAAATAGCTAGGTTAGACATATAACTTGTCCAATTCGGGTCTGGGCCTATACCGAGTCGGTGGCACGCAAATCGAAGCAAATCTTAGCTGTCTAATTTCGATTTTCATGCCGATCATCGAACATAGGCAGTATATGTATCAAACTTTCCCATTTTCCGAGTACAATCCAAAAATGACAACAAAAACATAATCCAACGGCTGGATCAAAAAGCCAACTCAAGCTCAAAATATTCCAAAAATGACAACTTTTGAATCAGGCATTATGAGGTTAAGATATATATACCTTGAGCTTCCTCTCGATGAGATGAATCCAACGAGCTCAGTTAGAGGTTAAATGGTAGCCGGAATCGTCGCTGGCGTCAAGAAATCCGAAACGACCCACTTCGTCTTCTCCAGCAATGACAGCCTCTCCGGTGGCGGCAGCTGGTCAGCTTCGGCTTGGCGCAGCACGGGGGAGCTTCGCCGGTGGGCTGCACGGGCGGACGACGGCGGGAGGCGACGCGGCTTTCTCCTTCCCCTTCGACTGAGCGAGCAAGAGCGAGAGAGAATCGGGTGAGGAAGAGAGAGAAAGTGACTGGGAAAAGGGAACCCACGTGAGTGGGAATATATGTGACTATGAAGTTTTTTAAAAATTTGCACTATAGTCCCCAGTTTCCAAACTCTATCAATTAAATCTACAAAATTAATTACAATTTAGTTCTTCTGCACAAAATTTTTACAAATTAATCCCTCCAATATAATACCCAAAAATTGATAAAATGTCTAAAT
This sequence comes from Parasponia andersonii, assembly GCA_002914805.1. Lineage (NCBI taxonomy): Eukaryota > Viridiplantae > Streptophyta > Magnoliopsida > Rosales > Cannabaceae > Trema > Trema andersonii. Next base: position 169,473 of record JXTB01000461.1, read on the forward strand.
TATCCTCAAAAAATTCGAGTTTTTACACTGTTTATATATAAAAAAAAAGTATTGCATTGCTCAAGGCAATAAATGTGGGCTGATATTTTGAAATATTAATTAAATATTTTCGCAAAGGGAAAACTAAGCCCAATAAATAAATAAATTAGTGTCTCCTCGCGTTGTCAATATATACAGAAAAAATTTTATATGTATGTATACAAAAGTAAGTCCAATAGCTAGGCAGTACTGATGATTAATGTATTTTAACTTTAGATTAAATAAAAAAGATAACTACTCGGCAAAATTTAGAATACTGAAAAAAAGGAAATTAGTGCGGTGGTTATCCATCGATAACAAGTAATAGAAAAATAATAACGTGATTTCATTTTCAATATTAATGTATAGATTCCTTTTGACAATTTCCTTCCGAAAAAAAAACACCGCCGAGGGAACGATGAAGGTATAGAGATTGAGATTGATTCTGTAAGGTAGAAAGATTATACCGATATTAAGATAGGTTTGAATCGGAATTCATGGTCTCTAATACATAATTGATATATTAAGATGGGACATGATGATATTGTGAGTTGATTTGTCAATTTCTTGCAATTTAAATTAGGGATCGTATATGAAAAAAACATGCATTTTTATAAATATCAAATAAAATTTTCTAATTATTCTTTTGTACCAAATTTCACCAGATTCACGTATATGATATATAGTCAAAATAAAATTAAAGCTTAAACTTGTTGCAAAAATATAGTTATTCTTTAAAATCTTCGATTGACATTTACAAGAATAACCTAAAGTAACTATCTAAACCTAAAAATGATTTATAATTTCATATATAGGAATGATCCAAATGTAATCACCTTCAAAAACACAAAAATTCTTTCTTAGAATTCTATTAATTTGATTTTAAAGTTAAAAAAATTCATTTTTGATAATTTTAATTCTAATTTGGACTATATACGCGGACTCAATAAAATTTGGTAGAACAATATAAATAAAATATTTTGTTTGACAACAGTGAAATGACACAATTTTTTTTTCCTCTAAAAGGCTAAAAGTCATCGTTTTTTTTTTAATTTATATCGTCTCATTTGGATTATGATATTATAATTCCAAAAATTTGTAATAAATTAAGTTGAACACTAAAATTCATGACAATAACTACATCCAAAGATTTCTAAAAAGAAAGCCTTGGAAACCTGAATGTTGTTCTTGCATTGTTCCGAACATCACTCTCTTTTTCTCTCAGCCCGCCCTTTTCTCTCTCCTCAATATACGGTTGTCCTTTTATTTTTCCCCTAAGAGGCAAAATAATTCATGTTTTCCCTCAAAATAAAAATAAAAAAGTGAATTCCTGTTAATTACAAAACCATCAATAAAATGAAGAAGAAAATTTGATTAAAAAAAAGAAAACAAATGGAATGCCAAAAAAAAAACGGTTTTAACTTTGCTTGATGACATATTTAATGAGGTGGTTTTTTTTTTTTTTTTTTTATAAATTGGTGGAACATGAAAAAAGACATGTGATTTGTTACAACCCAAATTCTAGGACATTGATAAAAATAAAAATTCAAAAATTGTTTTTGAAAAAATTGTAAAATAATTTTAAAAGAAAAATTCTTATAATTTTGTGATTACCGTTAGATGTAGATAGCTAATAAAATTTATTAAATAAACCAAGCATCATTATCAATATTTCACAATTCGGGTATAAAAGTTATACAAGTTGAGTTCGTGATACAGGCCTATAAATATCAATATAAGCCACGATAAATAAATAAAGTTATTTTATATAATTACCAATTATTCAACAAGGTATCAAAATCCTCACTACTCAGCTCATGAACCTCTAAGATTATACTGAGTACTATTTGAAAGTAGAATATTAAGAGGTAAATATTCATATACTTAATAGGAATTCAATTATTTTTTTGAATAAATATAATTTTTCAAACCTGCATAGTTACTGCCTTTAAGTCAATTTATAAAATTAGTTTATAAATAACTGAAATCCTGAATAATCATATATTCAAAACCAAAACCAAAACCATATAATTGTACATATCATATATTAACAACATATAAGGGTGAGTTCTCATCCTCCTATCACGATGCTATAATACTTCTATAGCAGAGGTACCTAATATCCTGATACTGTCCAGAGGCATAACAGCAAAAACATGCACAAGAGCCTAGGTCTCGAGCCTAGCACTACAACAACTCAAGTGTGTGACTTTATGGTATGTATAACATATAACAGTTTATAGTAACTATGCATCTAATAATCAAATCATGTTTTAAAATCCTACTTGTCATTATTTTGGAATTTACTTTAAGATATGCAGTATATATCACTACAAAAAACATGACTTTTGCCGACGCATTTTTGCGTCGGCAAAAATAACATAATATGTCGGGAAAACATATTTAACAATTGCCGACATAATTTCTCGTTGGCGACTATCGTCGGTATAAGACCGTAGCTAAATGTAATTTATCGACGGAAATTTAATTTTGTCGGTCAAAGTTACCTTCGCTGACGCATTAGTGAGTTTTATCGATGCACGGTTTATGTCGGCGAAAGTTTTCCATCGGAGAAAATATAGCCAAATTCGAAATCTACTTGAATTTCACCGACGAGTAAATACGTCGGCGAAAATATTACTTTCACCGACGGAGAAATACGTCTGTGAATGTTAACTTTCACTGACGAATAAAATGCGTCGGTGAAAGTTAACATTCATAGACGAGTTTCTCCGTCGGTGAAAGTTAAACAATTACCGACGCACTAATGCGTCGGTAATTGTTATTAAAGAGATAATTTAAAAATGTATAATATATTTTCCGACGACAAAATGCGTTAGTAAAAATATCTAGAAAATATTTATAAAAATAAAAATACTCTTACCGACGCAATTCTGCATCGGCAAAAATTTTATTAATTTGTTAAAAAAATATATTTAATCGATTATTATA